>LZPO01097247.1:0-18061 GCA_001675575.1 Neotoma lepida | reverse complement strand
TCTGCTTGTATGTTCACATGTATGTCTGCTTGTATGCCCTGAAACTGTTGACAGCTGGCTGGCCACAGCCTGAGGAGGAGAAGTAAGAATAGAATGAAAATTTGGAAAAGGGAGAAATTTCTCAACAAACATCTCTCTGCCTACTTTGAAATTTTTACAGTGCACACACTGTGTCACTAAGAACCACCATTGTCCACACTGTGTCACTAAGAACCATCATTGGCCAGTGTGGTGGCGCACGCCTTTGATCCCAGCACTTGGGAGGCAGAGGCAGGTGGATCTCTGTGAGTTCAGGGGCAGCCTGGTCTACAGAGAAGTTCCAGGTGAGTCTGGTCCACCTATAGAGACCTCATCTAAAAAAAACCTGAAAATACGAGAGGCACTAGAAGAGTGGAGGATGCCGATCAGCAGGAGTTGGTAGTGCAACACAGGTCACTGGGCGTACATGTGTTCAAAACACATTATATACATGTATGAAAAATACTGAGGTAAAACTCATTATGTATAATTAATAAAAAAATTATAAAAGGAAAATAAACAAGAATTGATGCTTCATTTTCTTTAATGAAAGGTTATTCTTCCTGAATGACTGTCAGAATCCTTTGCATTTGTATTTGTTAGCTGAACTAGCACAGACCTGTTCTGTGCTTCTGCTCACAGAGGGCGCTCTAGTGGGAGACCAGAATCAGCAATGGACTGTGGTTTATCTGACTTTGCATGCTAGTACTCAGCTCTTTGATGTCACATTTTTGCTTTCTAGATCAGAACTACAATAATGCCACCGCGCTTGTGATCACCTTTCCTGTCAGTAATTACTATAACAACACAGAGAAGCTCCAGAGGGCCCAGGCCTGGGAGAAAGAGTGAGTCACTCATGGGGCTGGACATGGNCAGTGGGCGCACTCGGACCTCACTGTCTGATTTGCAGCAGGTCTAAGTTTCACTTGGTAGTAGCTATACTAAGAGTCTTTGAACAGGTTTACCTAGAAGCAGGTGGTTTAAACAGGTATTTGTATGCAAGAATACAGACATATCCATACACCTTTGTATAGTCCATTTATTTTGAGTATTCCATTTAAGGAACTCAGCCAATAGAATGTTCTGTTAGGATAAATACTGTTCCCTTTAGCTGTCCTGCCCACTCCTCTCAGCCTCTCACCTACAGCACTAGGCAACCACAGATCTGCCTTGTGTTCTCATAGACTTTTCTGCTGTGAAATGTTATATGAGTATGGTTTATATATGTGGACTTTCATGTCTGACTTCCTCTGCTAACCCTCATGTGTTCAAGGTTGTCCATATAGTGAAATACGTTAATTCTTTGTTTCTCATTTTTGTCCAAATACTCCACTGTATAACCATACCACATTTTATTTGTACATTTATCATTGACACACATTTGGGTTGCATCTGTCTTTTGGCTATTCTAAAGAACAGCTCTGTGCATATTTGCATACACACTTTAGATGTGTTTTCATTTCCTTTGGAGACAGACATATATCCAATAGGAATAGAATCACTGGGTCTTATAGCAACTCTGCTTTAACTGTTTGAAGACCTGATTGGTGGATTCCACTGTGTGGCGATGCCCATCTGTGCTTGCTATCTGACATTTTGATGCTGGCTGTTCTGATGAGTGGCACTGAGTAACATTTTCTGATTTCTTTTAGACAGTCTCATGTGGCCCAAACTGGCCTTGAACCTGCTGTGTAGTGGAGGGTGGTCTTGAATTTCTGATCTTCTTGCCTTTACCTCCTGAGTGCTAGAATCACAGGCGTGCACCACTGTGCCCTGTTTCGTGCGGTGCCAGGGGCAGAACCGAGGGTTTCATGCCCNTTCAGCGGGTGCTCCACCAGGGGAGCCAGCCCTGTGGTTTGCAATTGCTTGATTAAAGATCTCAAGCTTCTTTTCATGAACTTATTCTCTATATCCTTTGTCCATTTTAATTGAGTTGTCTGTACTTTTATTATTTAGAGTTGTAAAATTCTGATGTATATTCTAGGTAGAAGTCAGCCCCTTATCAGATACGTGATTTCCAGATATTTTCTCCATTATGTGGTTCTCCCCCTTTGAACTTTTGAAGCACAGAAGTTCTTCATTTTGAAGTTCAGATTTTTCCTTTTGTTGCCTTACTTTTGGTGATTCCAAGAAGCCATGACCTGACACGATGACAGATTTATTCTTGTGTTTTCTTCTGAGAATTTTATAATCTTAACTCCTCTGTTTGATCTGTTTAAGTCTTTCAAACCCAGCCCCCTATGCTAGGCAAATGTCTTGCCATTGAGCTACATACCCAGCCCTTGGTTTTGAGACCAGGTCTTGCTATAGAGCTCAGGCTAGCCCTCAACAGCCCTACACTACCTCTCACAGCCCATTAATTCTTGTGTATGAGGTAAGGTTCAGCTTCACTCTTTGTAGCTATTCATCTAATTGTCTTTAACCATTTTCTGAAAAGGTTTTTCTCTCCACTGTTGAGTGGACATAGCACCCTTATCAGACACAGTATGTCTATAGGTCTTGCTTTCATGCTTTTGTCTGTATGTCTGTCTGTATGTCTGTTCTGTGCCAGTGTCACACTTTCTTGATTGCTGTGATAAGTTTGGAATTAGAAAATAGGAGTCCTACTTTGTCCATCTCAGTCCGTTATGGCTGCTTGGAGCCTTGCAATTGCATGAGAGTTTTAGAAGCAGCTTACGATTTCCGATAAAGAAATCAGATGGCATCTGACAGTTGGTGTTGAACTTTTATATCTGCTTTTAAAACTGTTGTATGAGTATATGTACTCATTAAGCCTATCGTGGTGGTGCATGCCAGTGATCCCAGTACTCAGGCTAAGGCAGAGGGATCACTTAACTCAGAAATCCTAGACTAGCTTGGACACATAGTGAGATGTGTCTCTGAAAACAAAACCAAACAAAAAACACAACAAAACCGTGAGCCAATTTTAAACGTGTTCTAAACAGTACAGTAGGATTTCAGGACTGGGGTTACACTTAGAGGTAGAGCACTGACCTTAGGGTGCCCAGGGTCTTGTGTTTGGCACCCTACCCGACCACAAAAGGCAGACCGGTCAGCAGCTGGAATTTGCCTGTAGTCTGAGGGCATCTCCCTGGGCCCCTGGGCAGAGTTAAATAGGATGCTGTTTGTGTCATAAATGTTGAGACTCTTCTTACTTAACTATCGTGTGGTTTTTAATTAAAAATGTAAAAACTTGTCTCCTCTTCAGGTTTATTAAGTTTGTGAAAAACTACAGGAATCCCAATTTGACCATTTCTTTCATTGCTGAGCGAAGCATTGAAGATGAGCTCAATCGGGAGAGTAAGAGTGACGTGTTCACCATTGCCATCAGCTATGCCGTCATGTTTCTGTACATCTCCCTTGCCTTGGGACACATCCAGAGCTGTAGCAGGCTCCTGGTAAGTGTGAGGGACACATGGGGAGGGTGTTAGAGGGCCGTGAATACCTATCTGTGCTAGAAATGACAATATGAACTGTGATGTGTCATGTTTTCCTCTCATTAATTCATTTTTCCCAAAGCTGCCTCAAATGTGGTCTTGTTTCAGTGAACATCATACTAACAGGAACTTTCTGTCTTCTGCATCTGCTTTCTTCACTTGAAACCTAAGGTTTACTTCACATAAACTACTGTTTTTGTTTTTGTTTTTTTCCTGTTTTGTCCGTGCCATTGTCTGTGAGCGCATGAACTTTGTTGCTAGGGAGAAACCTAGAAGTTTTTGCTATGTCCTCTCACACTGTGGACTGTACACTTAACTCTTACTTTGGATAGACCCTATAACAGGCAGGACTAAGAGCTCACTGATGATCTCTGCCTTTGCCTGACATCAGGTGGATTCTAAAATCTCGCTGGGCATCGCAGGGATCCTGATAGTGCTGAGCTCAGTGGCCTGCTCCCTGGGCATCTTCAGCTACATGGGGACACCACTGACCCTCATTGTCATTGAAGTCATCCCATTCTTGGTGCTGGCTGTCGGGGTGGACAACATCTTCATTCTAGTGCAGACCTACCAGGTAAATCTTCATCGTCTCAGGGAGCTCAGACTTCCAGGCTCTCATGTTTGTGAATGCCTGCTCAGCAAGTACCCCCCACTGCCTTTAACAATGCAGACCGCTTCACATCCTTTTCCTCATCAGCTCCTTGGTGTCTCTGATTTGTTTTATACATCATGGGACCAAGAATTTCAGCCCTTTCTTTGATGTGTGGAACAGATAAAAAGTAAGAACTTGGTATTAGAACACCATTTTCACATCTGTGCAATAAGAACTGACACCAAGAAAATCATTTCAAGTATGAATGTTATTAAATCGATTCCAGACACATAACAGATTTGTTGTGTTCTGAGGCACTGCTAAAGGCACAGTGTCCACACATCTGCCATTGTAGAATGTGGTCTCAGTTGCCTGGGGTCCTTTCTTGTCTGAGTGGAGACTCAGTGACATACACATGTCATTTAGTGATCCACCCTCCTGCCACCCATGTACCAGGCAGTTGTCTAATAACCTGAGCCCAGGTTGGTGATCTGATCCAATTAACCAGATTGACTGAGTGGCTCAGCAGTTCACGGACTTAGCTGCTGCAGCTCCTCATCCAGCCAACGCTTCCTTTACCCTGAGTTAACACAAGACAGGAATGAGATGGCATTTCTGTTACAGGGAAATTGTAATAGTGCATTTTTTTTCTTTAAGAGAGATGAGCGTCTTCAGGAGGAGACACTGGATCAGCAACTGGGCAGGATCCTTGGGGAAGTGGCCCCTACTATGTTCCTTTCGTCCTTTTCTGAGACCTCGGCATTTTTCTTTGGTAATTTTACTGTAGATTGTACTGTAGCTTGCTGGGTATGTGATTATGCCTTCTGTTTGCTCCCTTTTATGAGCTGTTTCATAGTTGCAGTGCCACTTCCTGGACCGTGATGTCTTGGCTATTGGCAGTGTCTCAGGAGTCAGCTTTCAAGTGTTCGCTTTCCTGTATGTCCCAGGACAGTATTAATGCTGGGATTCAGTATGACAGACTTGAGCTCTTCTGCTACCTCCACTTCTTGTGCCTGTAGCAAGTGTTAGTATTTGGAAATGGCATCCTACATGGCCACGGAGTCCTTGGCACTCCCCTCTGCAGTGCCGGGCATGTTGGCTTGCAGGAGGTTCTGCCTTTGTTTTCAGACCGGCTTCCTCCCTGAACACAAACTCCCCAGGCAACAGGCTTGTTAATGAGCAGAGCTTCTTGTAGTACCTCAGTACAAGGAGCCAGAATGAGCTGATTCCTCAGGGATTCCTTGGTGCAGAGCCATCACTGAGTAGTGATGCTGCCTGCCCAGCCCATCTCCAAAGTGTAGAAAGAGAAACTGACTCGGTCCTTGTAGAGGCTGAATGAGGCTGGAAGTCTGTGCTGAGGAGACACAGTCTTCACATTGTCTGAGGTCACAGGCCGCAGTGCCCACAGGACTGCCAGCCCTTACACAGGCCATTGTAGGCTGGGTTTAGGTGTCGAGCTTTCATGCTGGCACCTTGTCACTCTTCATTTCTACAGAGAAAAGGCTTTTGAAACCTATGGTCTTTACTGTGCCTCTGATAGACACAGGTCCAGCAGGGAAATAACATTTCACTTTTCTTCTAAGAAAACCAGTGCAAGTGTGTCCAAGATAGCAGCTGAGATGGTGCCTTAGTGACATTAGCAAACTTTACCGTTTGCAGTCCTGGGGACTGCACATGTCCCATCTAAAGAGGCAGATGTCTACATTTGTTTCTAGGACCATGTGGCCAGCCCAGCATCACAAAGTTTGAAATTTTTTTAACCCCTAAATAATATGGTGAATCTAGATTTTTGTTTAAACCTTATTCCACTATTAAATACTGACAACCTATTAAAAATATTTTTGACCCTAAAATGATCAGCATAGTGTGGGGCAAGAGCAGATAGCATATGTGCATGGCAGCACATCCCTGAGACCTGCAGTCCTCTAAGTGGTATGACAGTGCCTTCCTCTCTCTGCAGGGGCACTGTCCTCNATGCCGGCCGTCCACACCTTCTCTCTGTTTGCGGGCATGGCGGTCCTCATTGACTTCCTCCTTCAGATTACCTGCTTTGTGAGCCTCCTGGGGTTAGATATTAAGAGGCAAGAGGTAAGATCCAGGATATGTGTGAGTCTTAAGTCTAGGTGAAGTCAGGGTCTTTCCATAGCCTCGTCCTCTCTGTACCCTCAGAAAAATCGGCTGGACATCCTGTGCTGTGTCAGAGGCACTGACGATGGAAGAGGCATCCAGGCCTCTGAGAGCTACCTGTTTCGCTTCTTCAAGAACTCCTTTGCCCCCCTTCTGCTGAAGGATTGGCTGCGACCAATTGTGGTACAGATGTTTTTGTGGTTTCTGTCTTCTTTCCCTCCACAGATATGCCACGTGCCTTCTGAGAGGCGTGGGACGGCAGTTCCAGCCACTGTTAATACACCGCCAAAGTACAAAGGCAAAAAGTACAGTAGCAGGGTCCTTTCTACAGCTTGTTTGTTTGTTTGTTTTTGTTTTTGAGATGGGGTTTTTCTGTGTAATGCCCTGGCTGTCCTGGAACTCCCTCTGTAGACCAGGCTGGCCTCAAACTTACAGAGATTGGCCTGCCTTTGCCTCCTGAGTGCTGGGTTTAAAGGCATGCGCCACCACTGCCAGGCTATCCTTGAATTTTCTGTCTTATCTTAGCAAAGTCTGGCTTTGGACTGGGAATGTAGTTCAGTAGTAGAGTACTTGCCTAGCCTTACACAAGGCATGGGGTTCAACCTCTAATACTACCAAAAATGACATAAAATCATGTCTTTTGTCTGTAAGATTTTATTTCTATTCTTCAGTTTATTATTACATTAGCAATTGGTGTCTTGTCATTTACTTTTCTTTCCAGATAGCTGTATTTGTGGGTGTTCTGTCATTCAGTATTGCAGTCGTGAACAAAGTAGAAATTGGATTGGATCAGTCTCTTTCAATGCCAAATGTAAGGCGCTTTCTTTTCTTTAAGTTTTAGCTGATGAGGAATAGTTTTCAGAGCATGCATATGGTGTTAATGCTTGCTTTTGAGTGCAGAACATGTAAGGAGTGACAGTGAACTCCCAGGCTCTGCTGGAGTGGTTCACTGGCCCTATGAACTCACACTGTTCTTCATGGCGTAGCCTTAGGGATGGGGCAGCCAGTCTCCTGAGGTCACCTTAGGAGATCCTCTGGGTGGGGCTTGGCAACAGGTGCACACTGGGACCTGGGAAGAGAACCATGAATGTAGGGTGGTGGCTGGGGTCCCTCACCCTCTTTTTCCTTAGTAGTCTCCATCTCCTATAGTTCCCATCAAACCGTACTTTTCTCTTCTTTGATCTTCCTTTCAGGATTCCTATGTGATTGATTATTTCAAATCGCTCAGTCAGTACCTGCACTCGGGTCCGCCTGTGTACTTTGTCCTGGAAGAAGGTCATGACTACACTACCCACAAAGGGCAGAACATGGTGTGTGGAGGCATGGGCTGTGACAATGACTCCCTGGTGCAGCAGATATTTAACGCAGCTGAGCTGGACACCTAGTCAGTAACAGGACTGCCTGGTCCTTTATACTTCTTTTTCTCTTTAATATGTTTATTTTGAGATATGGTCTCCCTATAGAGCCTAAGCCGGTCTTGAACTTGGAGCTTGCCCCGTCTCAGCCTCCTGGGAGTTAGAGTTACAGACCAGATGTGGGTCACTATGCCCAGTTTTGACCTTTGAGCAGAAACAGGCAGAAGGAGGAACTCTTGGCCAAAATCAACTCAGGCCTGAAATTTCTCACTAAAAACAGATTTTCTTGGGAAAGTTGCTTTTTGTTGTTGTATTTTAAAAGTCTGTTAGACCAAGTTTCATGTGTGCAGAGCAGGCTCACTGGCCACGCATCATCTTGAAGGTTTGTATTTAGTCACTCCAGTGTAGCAGTGTCATTGGAGAGAAGGCACTGAAGTTTCCAGGAAGTCCCAAGCAAGTCAGTCATTTTCTCTCCTTNTCTCCAGCACCCGCATAGGCTTTGCTCCCTCGTCCTGGATTGATGATTACTTTGACTGGGTCACACCGCAGTCCTCCTGCTGCAGACTTTACAATGCCACTCACCAGTTCTGCAACGCTTCTGGTACTTTGATCTCCTTTTCTAGAGCTTTCTCTTTTTTTATTATTTCAGAAAAACGGTAGCATCCCTTAACCATTGCATTTTGCCTTAGTTTGTGCATGTTGTCAATGTTGGGGCTGCGTCTCCTTCTCCTTCTCCTTCTCCTCAGCCATGCATGCACATACCCCTGTCTCAGGACTGGTGTCAAGAAGGACACTTGGGTCCCATCAGACCTCTCATTTTGTCCAGACCAATCTCCATGAAAGCGTGAGAGTCCTGTGCTCTTTGATGCTCCTCAAAACAGGGCACCTACTTCAGGAGGGTTTGCTGGATGGTTTGCCTAAGATGAAATGACTTGGGTCTGACATTTATTGAACTATGAAATCACACGGAGCTGAAGCTTTTGGAGGAGGAAAGGGTGCAGGAAAACATTGAACCTCGTCTTAAGTGTTTGTTGTTGCTGTTGTTTTGTTTAAATCTTGAGGCTCATTTTTCTAATGATTGGCTCTCCTCTTTTACCAGTGACTGACCCAACCTGTGTCCGCTGCAGACCTCTGACTCCAGAGGGCAAACAGAGGCCTCAGGGGAAAGAGTTCATGAAATTCCTGCCAATGTTCCTTTCTGATAACCCCAACCCCAAGTGTGGCAAAGGGTAAGTGCTGCGGAGCCCTGTCAGACAAGAATCCCCCGTAGCTTTACCCTGAAATAGGAAACGGTCTGGATGAGTAGGCTTGTGGGAAAGGGTCTCTTCTCTACCCTGCCTTAGTCCTGGAAAAGCAGAGGCCCCATTTAAAGAAAACTCATCAGTTTTCAGCAGATTTAATCCTCACTGGGCACTCATTTTCCACACTTCCTGTCCTGACCCTGGGCATGTGGATGGAGGGAGATTCCTAGGCATATCAGGAAAGAGCAGAGGCCAGGGTGGACACATGGGAGAGTGAGAGGCCCAGGGCAGTTCCATTGTGCCAATGGGCGTAAGGAACAGCATCTCTGCTTTGGTAATGTTGGCACAGTTTAAGGTTTAGGTTCTTCTAATCCCTGCTACCCCAGCCATGTGAAAGTATGAGCTGTCTGAATCCCCAGCCAGCCAGACCACCAGTCTTAGTTAGGGTTTCTACTGCTGTGAAGAGACACCATGACCACAGTAACTCTTATAAAGGAAAACATTTAATTGTGGTGGCTTACAAGTTCAGAGGTTTAGTCCATTATCATCATGGTGGGACATGGCAGTGTGCAGGCAGACATGGTACTGGAGAAGGAGCTGAGAGTTCTNCATCTTGATCCATAGGCAGCTGAATGAGACTGTGTCCACACTGGGCATGGCTTGAGCAAAGAAGACCTCAAAGCCCACCTCCACAGTGACATACTTCCTCCAACAAGGCCACACCTCCTAATAGTGCCACTCCTTATGTGCTTATGGGGGCTAATTACATTCTAACTACCACATTTCCACTCCCTGGCCCCCATAGGCTTGTAACAATATCATAANGAAAATTTATTTAGTCTAACTTCAAAAGTTTGCATGGTTTGTAATAGTCTCAAATGTATTTAAAAGTCTAAAGTTCCAAGTCTCTTCTGAGATTCATGCAATCTTTTAACTTTAACCCCCTGTAAAATCAAAATGAAAAATCAGATCATATACTTCTAACATATAATGACACAGGATATACATTACCATTCCAAAACATAGGGAAGGAAGCATAGTGAGGAAATACTGGACCAAAGCAAGACCAAAAACCAGCTGGGCAAATTCTAAACTCTGTATCTTCATGTCTGATGTCAAAGTGCTCTTCAGCTCTCCAACTCCTTTCAGCTTTGTTCACTGCAGCACACTTCTTTCTCTTGGGCTGATTCCACTCCCTGTTAGCAGCTCTACTTGGGCAGGTGTCCCATGGCTCTGACATTTACAACATCTTGGGGTCTCCAAGGCAATCCAGGCTTCACCTTCACAGCTTCATGCAGTGGCCTCTCTAGGTCTCCATTCAGGGACACCCCTGACACACATGTAGCCTCAGAGGCTTCCTTGGTCATGGAGGAAGATTCCACAACCCATTTTTTCCATCCTTGACTCTAAAGCCAGAACCGTGTGACCAAAGCTGCCAAGTTCTGCTGCTTGCTGAGGCTGAAACATGGCCCACTTGTTCAATTACATCTTCACCAGCTTCCTGTTTTCCNTGGTTTCCTTTACTGCCCAAGGTTGGCTGTCCTGGAAGTTGATCTGTAGACCAGGATGGCCTCAAACTTAGAGATCTGCTTGCCTCTGCCTCCTGAGTGCTGGGATTAAAGGTATGCATCACCACACCAGGCTCTAAAACTTTTTCTTTAGTTCCTTTTCACAAGTTGGAAACTTAGTTGGGTGGGATCCTGCCCTGAGGTCACCACTCCCTTTATTCCATTTCTTAATCTGTTTATCTCCTTGAAAACAGGACTTAGTTCCATTCTACNTCCTGGTCCCCCTTTTCTCTTCAAATTGTACATTTTGTATTTTTCCTTGTTCAGCTGGCTCCTTTTCATAATAAATTATTTCATTATAAATCTTCATTAGAGTTAACACTAGTAACCACACAACAGAGGTTATTAGGTTGTTTTGAGATTTCCTTAGCCAATGCAATCAATCCAAACCCTTCACTTTAGCCTCAGGCAGACTTTTCAGGCAAGGGCAAAAGGCAACTACATTCTTCACCAAAATATCACAAGAACAATCTCTAGGCTACATATTAATATTCTTTTCCTTTGAAACCTCTTGAGCCGGGCGGTGGTGGCACACACCTTTAATCCGAGCACTCGGGAGGCAGAGGCAGGCAGATCTCTGTGAGTTCGAGGCCAGCCTGGGCTACTGAGTTCCAGGAAAGGCGCCAAAGCTATACAGAGAAACCCTGTCTCGAAAAACCAAAAAAGAAAGAAAGAAACCTCTTGAGCCAGGCCCCACAGTTCAAATCAACCTGAGCGTCACTGATTTCCTGTCTCTAATCCAAATTCCTCCAAACAAAAGCATGGTCAGGCCTATCACAGCAATACCCCAGTCCCTGGTACCTACTTCTGTTTTATTTTGGGTATCTGTTTCTGTGAAGAGACACCATGACCATGGCAACTCTTATACAAGGAAACATTTAATTGGGGTGGCTTATAGTTTCAGAGGTTTACTCCATTATTACCATGGTAGAACATGGTGGCATGCAGGCAGACATGGTGCTGGAGAAGGAGCTGAGAATTCTACATCTTTGATCTGCAGGCAACAGGACGAGAACTCAGACACTGGGCAATATCTTGAGCATAGGAGACTTCAAAGCCCACCTCCACAGTGACACTTCCTCCAACAAAGCCACACCTTCTAATTGTGCCACTCCCTGTGAGCTTATAGGGGCCAATTACATTGAAATTACCACACTGCCCATTGCCCACATGGACAGGAACATGTGGACCCTTGTCTGGCCCAGAAATAGTAAAGATAAGAGGATTGATTTGGAAGCTTTTGTAGCTGAAAGATGAATAGCACATGTGTGTGACGCAGCTCACATGGATGTGCTTGAGTTTTATAAGAATCACATTTGAGAATCTTCTTACTTGTGTGTGTGTCATGTCTGTTTTGAGACTTCTGCTAGTTCTGATGAAGACTACCTGTAAAAAGTAAGAGAAGAGTAGATCTTAGAACTTGCTTTGCTTGTGATTATGGAGGTTATTCTGGAATTTTCTTCATGAACAAGCATGGGAGTTCTTTGGAATTCAGTTAGAAAGTAATAGCCAAAGGGAGTATCGACTGTGTGGTGTCGTGNCGAACACCTCACTGGCCTTGACCTATTTGGAACTCTCAGCCCATGGGCATGTGCTAGTATGCCCATTCACAGAGGGGTTGTTGGGGCTAAGGTGAGGGGACTCTGCCAGAGTGGGTTCAAGTCCAGGTCCTTGCCCTTTCTCACCTGTCACACAGCAGTGCCAGGTCAACTCTGCATAATGTTTGATTTTGAATGGAACCAGATAGAGAAACAATAGTGGCTATGCACCATACAAACCACAATAGTAAGATAATAGGGCAAAGCCTTCCGTAGGCCCATAGCAGGAGGCCTCCTTCATCCATCTGACCTCTGAGCCAGGTCAGGTGACTTCACTTCACCCGGAGTGCTCATGTTCTACCCTTCTACTATAAACCATAGCCTTTCTGACACTCCTGGCTCTACCTCAGGGGACATGCTGCTTACGGTTCAGCTGTTAACATCATCGGAGATGACACTTACGTTGGGGCCACTTACTTCATGACCTACCACACTGTACTTAAGACCTCTGCTGACTATATTGATGCCATGAAAAAAGCCCAGCTTGTGGCCAGTAACATCACAGAAACCATGAAATCTAAGGGGAGTAACTACCGTGCGTTCCCGTACAGGTAAAGCAGGGAGGGCTGTTTGGGGGTGAGGTGGGGAGTGGGACTGTGGATCCCTAGTTCTCATTCTGACACCTCTTTTACCCTTAGCCAGGAGTGGTGTATGAGGGGCATTTGAGGTGAACAGGGCCAGATCTGGAGCATCTGCTATGCTCTAGGGAACTACGGAAACAGAATTTAGTGTGCTGTCCCAGCCCAGAGAGACACATGAAGTAACATAGGAGAGTAGGGACACAAGGGACATGCCAGTTATGCAGTTGGCAGCTGGCAGGGTCCCTGCCTGCTCAGGACCTGGGACAGTGCTTTGATAGACTTTTCATTTGTTGGGGCTAGTGTTTTTTATTTTCTAGTTGCTGCTGCTGCTTTTTCCTTGAAAAATAAGGAAGGTGAAGCAAACCAACAATTGCTTTTCTCAAACAATACACTTGATCTCAGTTAAAGAATGGCAGCCTCTTTGGGGGCAGCCTCTTTGTGTGGCTATTAGGAGTGCATGTCCTAATTCTCAGGCAGAACTGGGCTAACATGTCACAGCCCAGGGTGGTTTGTTTCTTTCCGTAACAGCCAATGGAATTTCTTGGAGTGTTTATAAGGCAGCAGGGAATCGGTCTGACAAGTGAAAACTGTATGTAAACACGTGTTTGCGGTTAGTTTCAGATCATTCTTTGGATGTCAGTGGCTATTAAAGACAGTTGGGTGGCTCTAGGTGCATTGTGCCAATCTCAGGCGGTTTTCTGGGGTGTCTGTCACCTTTCACCAGTCTTCCCACTTTGCAGGGTGGTAGGGTAGAGAGGGAAGACCCCAGGAGTGTGAGCTCTAACCAAATACTCTCCTCCCTAGTGTGTTCTACGTCTTCTACGAACAGTACCTGACCATTATTGACGACACCATCTTTAACCTCAGTGTGTCTCTGGGCTCCATATTTCTGGTGACCTTGGTGGTTCTGGGCTGTGAGCTGTGGTCTGCAGTCATCATGTGTATCACCATAGCCATGATCTTAGTCAACATGTTTGGTGTTATGTGGCTGTGGGGCATCAGTCTGAATGCTGTTTCCTTGGTCAACTTGGTGATGGTGAGTCCTGCTCTACTCTTTGTCCCTAGCTCCTGTGACCCTGCATGAATTGTTCCTTGGGTTTCATAGAAGTTCTGAAGGGGCCTGGAATCCTGTGGCTGCCTTTTGCTTATAGCTCACAGGGAGAGGCAGGATGAGTGCTTGAGTCAGGCCGGCACAGAGGGGCACTGAGAACATCTGGAGCAGAAGCTCACTAACAGTTTCTGAAGCTGGGCAATCCCAGCACTCAGGTGGCTGAAGCAGGAGGCTTGCAAGTTCAAGGCTCTCCTTATGTTTGCAGCTGTAGTGAGTCATGTAGTCTATGGTGCTGTGTTGTGAAAATGTGGTTCCATGATCTAGTTTGTATGCATTGTCCATCATCAGAAAGGACTACAAAGCCACGTGACCTGGTATGATGACACACGCTTATAATCCCAGCATTCAAGAGGCTGAGATAGGAGGGCTCCACACAGTGAGTTCCAGACCAGCCTGGACTACAAAATGAGATCCTGCCTCAAAAACAAAAACAAAGGCTGGGGTAACTCACTCAGTTTGGTAGAGTGCTTGCACAGGATGCAGGAATCCTGAGTTCAGTCCCCAGCATTATGGAAGCTCTGGAGTGCACCTGGAGCCCCAGCACTGGGGAGGTCAGAAGTTCAAAGTCATCCCTTAGCTACACAGCAAATTTGAGGTCAGCCAGAACTAAATGAGGTTCTGTCTGAAAACAAAGAAACCTGTAGCCTAATGACATCAAGACTCCTGAGTTTTACCTACCAGGTTATTCTGTAGGGCTTCTCATACAGTTACCAGGTAGTTGGAAAGTATTGAAGATGTAGCCAGGCATGGTGATGCACACCTTTAATCCCAGCATTCGAGAGGCAGAGGCAGGTGGATCTCAGAGTTTCAGACCAGCCTGGTTTCAGGACAACCAGGTTACCCTGTCTCAAACAACAACAACAAAAAGAAAGTATTGAAGATGTGAGCCTGAAAAAGTATGAATGAAAGGTAAACATTCAGAGAGGAGCACCTTCACGGTGGTAAGGAGGTCCAAACGAAGGAGTGCCAGTGTGGGGGCATGGTGGGAAGAAAGTCCCCAGTCAAAGCCAAGATGCTATAGCACTAGGTAGTGCCCAGAGGACTTCAGAGTTTCCTGTTGTAGTGCGGGGACTTTTCAGCTGAAAAAGATCTGTTCTCACAGGAATGCTTTATTTCAGAGCTGTGGCATTTCTGTGGAGTTCTGCAGCCATATAACACGAGCGTTCACGATGAGTATCAAAGGGAGCCGAGTGAGCCGAGCTGAAGAGGCCCTGGCCCACATGGGTAGTTCTGTGAGTATGCGAGGCCCCAGGCAAGGTGGGGCCTGCAACAGGCGTGCCTCTCAGACTGGCTGCTTCTCAGAAGACACACAAATTGAGTGGGTAAAACAGAATTTGGATCCATTCCTTAAATGGCAGCTCCCAGCAATGACAAAATTTCAGTTCACTGAATAGGTCACTACATCTTGAACAGACCTGCAGTTCCTCAGAACTGTCCTTGTTTGTGTGGTCTCTTACAGGCAACCGATGGCTTAAACAGGAAGCTTAGGAAATTTAGACCTGGGAGAGCTGGAAGCCAGCACTNTGTGGTGACAGCAAGGATTTCCTAAGTTGCAGAGCCCGCTGAGCTGTGTNTAGTTGATGCCTGGAGGTCCTTGATCCAGCTCTTTGTCCCTATGTTCCCCATCAATCACTTTGCCACTATAGAAATATTAGTAGAGTGAAAACTTAAGCATTTGCTTTGTAACAACATCAGATACTTAAAATATTTCCCAGGCCAGCAAGATAGCTCAACAGGTCAAAGGTGCTTGCTCTGCAAGCCTGGTTTTGACCTCCAGAGCCCAGGTGAAAAGATAGAAAGTAGGAAATGACTCCACGAAGTTGTCCTCTGAGCTCACATGCGTGTTGCTTGCCCACCTCACACCATAATCTTTTTACGTGGTTTTTAGTTTGCATCTAAGAAATTGCTTGATTTGAACCAAAAAACCAAGGCCACTATAGTTGAGGGCAGAAGACAGTTTTCTAGGAAAACACATCACAACTACCTTCTGACCTTTTCTAAGATTTTTCTCCAGGGCTAGGAGATGGCTCAGCCAGTGAGGTGTTTGCCACACAAGCATGAGGACCTGAGTTTGAATCCCAGCACTCACATAAGGAGGTGGGCGTGGTGGTCCACATCTGTAATACCAGCTCTGATGGATAGAAGGGTGGATCCCTGGAGTTCACTGACCAGCCAGTCCAGCTGTCTGAGCTCCAATTTCAGTGAGATTGTCTTAGCACCTAAGGTGGGAGCCACTGAGGAAGACACCCAAAGTCAGCCTCCGGCCCCCACACATTTGCACTCAGACATCCTCAGATGATACATGCAAACAAAGCAGTCCTTCATCCAGACTCAGAAAGCAGTAGGCCAAACAGTCTTAGGTAGAAAGCGGTGTCTCAGTGGTTTTGCAGCTGCCCCACAGCCCTTTGGACACTGATGCTAAATAAGGCAGGTTTGTATGACAGTGTATGCTTGTTTGTAATAGGCTAACAGGTCATTTCTACTTCTTCAGGTATTCAGTGGAATCACACTTACAAAATTTGGAGGGATTGTAGTGTTGGCCTTTGCCAAATCTCAAATTTTTGAGATATTTTACTTCAGGATGTACTTAGCCATGGTCTTACTCGGAGCCACTCACGGACTGATATTTCTTCCCGTCTTACTCAGCTACATAGGTAAGTGTACTTACTTTTCACAGGCATGGAAGGAAAAATACCTGCTAAAAGAAAATTGCATTAGCCGGGCATGGTGTCACAAGCCTGCAGTCCCAGCGCTTGGGATCCAGAATTCAAGGCCATCTACAGCCACCTGAAAGACCCCACCTCAAAATTGTTAATCTTGAACATTCCTGTGTAGTATTTGAATTTGTACTGATGGCCACCTGATAATTCATATTGCATACAAAATTATGAAAGGAAAAAATAAAGCCTCCCCAGGACTTTATGATTAGCTAGATTATTTCACTAGGCATTCACTGGTTTATCTGGAGGCTTCAGCAAAAGCCTGAAGTGAGCTCTTGGATGTCAGCATGCTTGGGCTCCCTGGCTGCTGCCGTGAGACAAACGAGGGAACAGTCAGCCCTGCCAGCAGTCCAGAGTGGCCTTTGTTTTCCCTACTGGTGACTGTCCAGAGCTGAATGCCATTGCTGCTCTTGGTGACTCCCCCTCATACAAATGACCCCTGGTTGAAGAGAACAGGACTAATTTGCCTTACAGCTTTGTTAGGAAGTCCAAGAATTAAAATACAGAAATTGGAGGCTGGAGAGATGGCTCAGTGGTTAAGAGCACTGGCCACTCCTCCAGAGAACCCAGGTTTGGTTCCCAGCACCAACATGGCAGCTCGGCAGCTCACAACTGTCTATAACTCCAGTCTAAGGGGACTGGACGACCTCTTCTGGCATCTGGGGCGCTACACACAAAATAATAAAATAGGAGAGTCAACAAAACCAGGGGCTTGCTTCCGTACCCAGGAGATTGTTCTTATTTCTTTCTTTTGTCTCCACATAGGACCATCGGTAAATAAAGCTAAAAGACAAACCACTCAAGATCGATACAGAGGGACAGAGCGAGAACGGCTCCTCAATTTTTAGCCTTGTAGCAGGCTTTGGTGACTTTGTCTATAGCTAGGTCAAGTTGACTGGACAGCTGTATCGTCAAGGCCGTGCTGGATGCTGGTTCCCAGGCATTACGCAGTGTCACAGCTGTGGCAGATGCAGCTCCACCTACTTTTAAACTCAGGAATGCACTTGTGTTGTGTGAAGCAGTATTAAGAAACCTGAAGGTGACAGTCGCCAGCCCCTACATCAGAGAAGCCTTATCTTGGGCAAGAGGAAGGACAGTTGGATGGCTGTGAACGTGACCCAGTCACCACTTCTGAAAAGCCAGTCTATGTGAGGTCTCCTCTTTTCAGGAGTTAGCTACCACACACATTCTATAGCTTATTTTTAGCAACATTTGAGGATGGTGTAGGTACTTTATTACAACATTTTGTAGTTTAAAGAGCTTTATTAATGCAATAAATTAACTTTGTACATTTTTATATTAAAAAAAAAATATCAAGGGATTTCAGAATGTCGTAGGCCTCATGAGAGCTTGTTCTCCAAACACCTGCTTGAAAAAGGCGACGTGTTCTTCACAGTGTTCTCCTGCAGGGAAAATGTCTCTTCAGTTACCAGCTAGTTATGGCATTGGAAGAAGGAAATACAGACAAAGCTCATGGGTTATATACTGGGTTTTAACTTATTTTTCTTTAATAAAATACCTCATCCTCCTAAATTTTGAGATCACTCTCACTTTTTTCTACTGCAGAGCTCATACCTTCAGCCCCAGCCAACTGCCCTGTGTTAGACTGATGAGTGACTCATGCTGTCTGCACTATATATACACACATACATATATATATATACACATTCAGTAACTCAGGCTTGTCCTTCCTCGCCTTCTATTTTATCACTA
>LZPO01097246.1:175480-195948 GCA_001675575.1 Neotoma lepida | reverse complement strand
TGACTTGCTCCTTAGGTATAATAAAATTAAAGAGGTAAAATGTGTAGCATGGATTAAAAGGTTTTCACACAGGAAATAATTAAAATAATATTACATTCAAACTAGACATTATTACACATGGTTCGAATGAAGTACAAGAAAGTACAACAAAAAAGATGCTACTGTAATTAAGGCACCATGGCCAAGGCAACTTATAGAAGAAAGAACTTATTGGGGGCTAACAATTTCAGAGGCTGGACCATAAGGCATATGGTTCCAGTCCATGACCATCATGGTGGAGAGCATGCTGGAAGGCAGGCAGGCATTACAGTCGAGCAGTAGCTGAGAGATCACATCTTTAGACAACAACCATAAGGCAGAGGGATAGCTAACTAGGAATAGTGTTGACTTTTGATACCTTGAAGCCAGCCCCCAGCCTCCGACAAGGTCACCTTTATCCTCACCAAACAGTCCCACTACCTGGGGACCAAACATTCAAATGTATGTGCCTATGAAGACCATATTCATTCAAATCATTAACATCTATCTATCCTGTGGTATGTGGAATAAGCTGAGGAAATTTTCTGACTGAGGCAGTACCACTCATATTTGCTGAACAGAATGGATTTGAATCTCAAAGCTGGAGCACTTGGTATATTTTGTTCATATCAGTTCCTTCAGTAATGAACCCTGATGGCATCAGCACTTGATAATACTAAGTTGATAAGATAACTAGAAAGAGGAGAGTAAGACACAGTTTCTGTCTTTTATAAATTGTTCTCTCTGAAACAATGAAGTAAACATCAGGTGATAATGCATAGCAGATCAATCCAGTCCTAATCCTAGTATGGTTAGAGGAAGATTTCATGAAGTCCCATCCTTAGCTGAGGAAATATTACCAATGGATGGCTGCTGGAGGAGGAAGAGTCAGTTTTCTTCAGTAATGTGTTCTCTGAGAGGTTGCCTATGCTCCTTTAGATGGTCTTGCATCCACGAGCATACAGAAACTCTAAGTGAACTCAGTGTGCTTTAAAATTAAAAACATAAATGAATAAAATGTGAAATTTGGAGGAGAAAGTGTTGAGAGTATAGAAGAGATAGTGGACTTCATTAAAACACAATGTATGCATGTATCAAAAAATAAAAATATTCAAAACTAGACAAAAGTTGTAAAAAATGTAAATAATTTTTTAAAAATTATGCTACTGGGGGAAAATTAATTCTAGAGTCAGATGGTCATAAGCCACAATAAATAATCTGATTTAGGACAACAATGTGTAGAAGTTATTCACTAACTTAAAGGAGAACTTAGAAACGTACAGTGATACTTCCTATCCCTGGTCAGATATATTTTCCAATAGATTCTGTTTATTCATCAATTGTTAAGGTGACATGTATCTATGTTTTGTTTTTTATAAGGTATGCACATGTAAATTACATATATACACACAATAATCTTTGTCACTCAAATAAAATAAAACAGGTGATCAACAGAGAATAAGCCTGATGCTACATGATATTAATACAAGGTCTAATTGAATTGATAGACATATAGCTTCAAAGAAAATTTTTCCATAAGGAAATCATGACAATATTGATCATAAATGAAAGCCTATATTAGAAAATAAAACAGTAAATATATTATGACAATTTCAAAGAAGCAGAACTGTTTTAAAAATCAGATACAGATTTTTAAATGTTAATTTCATTGTAAGTGTATGAATGTTTCGCCTGCATGTATGTCTGTGTACCATGTGTGTTCCTGATGCTCACAAAGGCCAGAGGAAGACAACAGATCCCTTGAAAGTGAAATTAAAGACATCTGTGCAGTACCATAGGTGTTGGGAACTGAACCTGAGTCCCCTAGAGAAGCAGGGAGTGCTCTTACCCAATGAGCTATTTCTCCAGCTCCTCATATGTAAATTTATTATCTTAGAGAAATACTACTAAGGAAACAGTGTGCAATGTCATCTAATACTGAGACCCCAATTAGTTGTTGTAAAGAAAGCAGGTTGTGAGTTACTATGCATGAGTTTTCATCTTGACTTGGGAAAGAGACTTTAACTCTCTGAATTTTTTTTCTCATCTTCCGGTCAGAGGTAAAAAGGTGATGTGATGAAAATAAGAAAAAATAATACAGGGCAGTTTGCCTAGATTAAGTGAAATAATAAATATGTATACCTCAGAATGTTTAGTAAGAATCTCACTTAAAGTAAGACATCGTGAAGATAGTAATGACATCTGTTCAAAGCTAAACTGAAAGTATCAAAATTCTTTTGCAGGTAAATCTTCAATAACGCTGGTAAGATAATAGGCACTTTGGATCAACACACCATCAAAGATAGTAACAAGTAGACTCTTATTTAGAACCTCAGTCATAACTTTATTTATTTATTTACTTATTTATTTATTTATTGAAGTGTAATTTATAATTTATTCATCTTCACACAAATTTTATTTTCTTTTTAAATTTATTTTGGTTCTCTGAAGGAGCTTGAACTTTTGGCCTGGTATCATTCAGGGAAGTCTATATAGTGGAAAGAATTGGAGTCAGAGAGTCCAAGACCGCCTTTGTGACTGTCTGGTGTATGTGGCAAATAACCTCAAACAAGTGTTGACTTCCTCATTTGGCATGATAAATTTGAAAAGTGAAATAGAAAACATATTGGCTACTGGAAAGCTTAATATTTATAATGGAACCATGGTAAACACCAAGAACTTCTACCTCAGAAGCACTTCCAGAGGCCAAAAGGCAGTAACTTTGCCCCATTCAACACTGTTTCATCATTTTCATCTGAAATACTAATAGTCATTCTTCCTTGTCTGAATTCTTATTTCCACTCCTTCACAAATAATTGCAGTAAAAAGAAAGATGTGTGCTGAATTGGCTGAGTCTAAAATGTAATCAACGATTTACATCCCATGTAGGTTCAATGAATTAAGATTGTATCAGTAAAGAAAATTTAGTGATTTTTTTTTTCTGGAGTGAAATGGATCATAGGCAAATGTTATGTATTAGAGTACTCCAGCTTGAAAAAGTAGAGAAAAGAATAAAGAAGGGCTTTCCCAAATATGTTTGCATCCTAATCTCTATACCCTGTAACTCTATTACTTATATAACATAGGACATTGTGCAGATGTGATTAAGTTAAGGGTCAGAGGCCTTAAGGTGGAAAACTGAAGTATAATTCCAGTGTAATAAAAATATTTACTAGAAGCCAGGCAGTGGTGCTATGCACCCTTAATTCCAGCACTCTGGAGGCAAAGGCAGGCAGATCTGTATGAGTTCAATGACAGCCTGGTCTACAGAGTGAGTTCCTGGACAGGCTCCAAAGCTACAAAGAGAAACCCAATCTCGAAAAATAAACAAACAAACAAAACAAAACAAAAAATAATCATTACTGGATGTGGAAAACAGAGGAATAGGATGAAATTAGAGTAAGGGAAAGAAAGAAAACTTTGACTCCATTGTTAACTTTGAAGATAGCTCAAAGGACCATAATTCAGGGAATATATGTAACCTACAGAAGTTATTAGGACGCTAGGTGGAAACTCCTATCTTAGAATTTTCAGAGAGACTGTGGCCCTGCCAAAATCTTGATTTTAGTTCAATAAGGCTGTAAAATTTTGTATAACATTAAAAAGACCAGCCTTCTTAATGTTATACTTCCCAGGGGCCCAGAAGGGAAACTACACAATGGCGAGATTAATTTTCCAGAAATGAATCTAAGTATACCGAGCTCTATGTTTGTCTAATTTATTTCTCTGGGATAGAATCCTACCTATACAGCTTTAGTTCTATTCCTCAAGCCTAGTTCCTTTCTGTTTTCATTCTCTCTATATTTATCTACTGTCCCCTCTGAGTTCTATCTTAATTCTCTCCTCTAAATCTTGCCTCATCTAGGTTCTTCTCATCTCGTTCTCACCCATCCAGTTCTTTCTCATCTGGCTCTTCCTCATCTTCCATCCATCCTCAAGTTCTCTCTCTCGTTTTCTGTTCTCTTCTCTGTCTCTCTTCCACGGCTCCTCTCTGTTCTCCCTGTTCTCTTCTGTTCTCCCCCATGAGAATAAAAATTGCCTCTTTATCCCTTTGACCCTTATCTCTCCAAGCTATCTCTGCTCCCGCCATTTCTGGCAAGTGTGTTCGGTTGCTAAGCAACTTGGCTAGGCAACTTCCCTCACAGCTAGATGTACCTGTAAGTTGGAACCCTTTAGTTCTGAGTTAATTATTAAGGGTGGATCTAATACTAGAGATAAGACTTTGGAAAGGAGAAAGTTAAGCTTAATTAGCACATCTGCCAGGCCTTCTCAAACAGATAGTCTGGATGCTTAAGTGTGTTCTTGGAGTACAGAGGTAACTCTGAAAAGATACTTTCATCCGTGAGAATGGTTCCGGCAGGATGTAGCTAATGACGATAATTACAGGGAGGCTACTCAAGGTCCACCTGACCTAGGCAGTGTTTCCGTGTGGAATTCAGGAGACTTGTAATGTGGTGGTNTGGACTGTTATTTCTGTTAGTCCTTGAATGTGGTTAAGGGAGATATCTGATTCCAATGCTAAAAGGAGGAGAAACAAATGGACCTGAGGGAAGGAAGTCTTTCCTGTGGTCATTCTCCAAATACCTTGAATGTATATGTCCAAAGGGTGATCAGTCCACACTGTTAGCTATTCTTGGGAAAAATCAATTGGAAAAGCTATGAAGGCACACATGATATTCATAACAGAAAACAGCTGATACATAACAAGCCGAATAGCACCAAATACTCCCTGGAATTTGGCTTCCTCTGAAGGAATTCCTTGATCTCTTCAGGTAGTGGCTTTGCCATAACCAGCTGAGTTCTTATATTCCTGAGGCCTATAGCAGTAAAATAGTAAGTTTCCATTTTCATGTTACCAGTAATGTGTCTAAGTATTAATTAGAAACTAAAACACCATGGGGTGTAGTGGCATATGCCTTTAATGCCAGCACTCGGGAGGCAGAGGCAGGCGGATCACTATGAGATCGAGGCCAGCCTGTTCTCCAAGCCAGTTCCAGGACCGCTAAGGTTGTTACACAGAGAAACCCTGTCTAGAAAAAACAAACAAACATACAAAAAATGAAACTAAAACACCAACCTACATTTTCTGATATTACAGTGAAGAAGTTGCTAGTTATCTACAAAGCAGGGCTAGCTTAAAGGTTAGGTGGATATGTTTAGATTCAAGCCACCACTGATGAGGGCCAGTGCAAGCTCTCAGAGTTCAACTGAAGCAGGAATACAGCACATAGTCTACAAAATGCCCAGACTCCAAGAAGATAATTTGATTCTTCAATCAGCTTTACATTTCTCATAAGTTCTCAGAGTACCTTTGCTTTCATGAAGGCAAGAAGTTTTGAAGACCTCCAAGCTAAGATTTATTTGGAGGGAGTGATTCTTAGCTAGTCTATGCTAAAATGAGTAGAGAGGTTTCTATGCTCCACAGGAGCAGTTTAGTAAGACAGGTTCAATGAGCAGAAAGTTGTGCATTTCTATGGCACCCATGGGGAGGGTTCAGCTAAACTCTGTATATTTTTACACCAGTGAGAGATAAAAGATATTGTGGAAGCAAAGAAAAAAATCTTTACTTAGAATAATATTAAAGAAAAAAAGTCAAAATAGAAAATGTGCCAAAAAGGAAATTATAGCAATGAATTGAAACAAACAAGAGCAGGATTTATGAAGCCAATTTAAGATCTAGTAAACATTCATTCATGCCACTGTGGGATTTGGAGGCTGATTACATGAAAATATTCCTAAGCTTTGTCAGATATGAGATTTCCAAAATAATTAGGCTTACATTGACATAAATCTTATTTTCTTGGTAGATATTTCGACTACCTAAAACATTCTTTATCAGGGAGAGGAAAAAACTTAGTTTGAGGAGGGTTGGGAAGAGGGCTACATGACTCACTGCACTGAAGCTCCCCAGAGAAACGGGACCTGAGCATTGCTTTCTGACTATACCAGCTGAACAAGCAGCATGCTTGATTTCCACAGGGAAAGCAGAAACTGACTTTTCCCTCCTCGTCAGATGGAAGTGAGGATCATCCAACAGCACGTCTAGCAATGCCTCATGGTATCATAGAAATAGTTCAGTTTTGGAGCAGGAAATCCAAACAGAGCATAATGCCCATACTAGGACATTTAGGACTGTCACAGTGCACAAAGTTATTGGTATTTTAGGTCAGTTATCCACTCCCATATTTAGGACAGTCCCACTTAAGCAACACCACTGCCTACAGTGTCCGTATCTAAGGGAATTGAAATGTGCCTGAGACAAAAATTTAAGTGATAATAAACTGTAATATAAGCTGGAGAGACCTCACTGTCATGAAAAAGAAGAAAGAGAATAGAGTCAAGCAACTTGGTGTTTACTGAACTAGCTGATCTTAAAGTTGAATGTGAGGTGTTCTAGCCCCTGAAAATTTGGTTGCTAGATCACCAGTGTTGTGATTGCATGAGAGACCCATAGAATTCTGAACCCCAAAGGCCTCCCCAAGCTTCTGAATGCATGTTTACATCTTAACAAGATACTTATATAATTTTCATGTGCATTAAAGCTGGAGAAAAGCTGTAAATGTCCATTCCTCTTCTGGTATAGAGAGGGAAACTGAGGATCAGGAAAGGATCTCATAATTACATAAGGATATCTTTTTAAATCCAGGAACAAAACTTAGACTTCATGATCTCTTAATTGGGAATGTTCTTTTTTATTACTCTTG
The DNA here is from genome assembly GCA_001675575.1 of Neotoma lepida. NCBI lineage: Eukaryota > Metazoa > Chordata > Mammalia > Rodentia > Cricetidae > Neotoma > Neotoma lepida. The sequence goes on along the minus strand of LZPO01097246.1, from coordinate 189,226 downwards.
TTTTTCTCCATATTTTTCTTTAATATGACATAATTATTATTATTATTCTAAGACATATTAGACACAGATTACCTTAGTAAGTGAAACATTTTATAACAACACTTTTCCTAATGATTCAGCAATTCATCACTGTTCATAAGCACCTGCCTCCTTGTGAGAACCAGCTTCAGTTGTGTACCATTCTGCCAATTCCAAGCCATGCTACTTTGGTAAATCACTTAACCTGTGGTGATTATATTATGTCCCCCAAAATATTGTGTACCCTNATAAAACTTATTTGGGGTCAGAGAACAGAACAGCCACTAGATTAAACATAGAGGTTAGGCAGTGGTAGCACATGCCTTTAATCCTAGCATTTTCGAGGCAGAGATCCATCCAGATCTCTGTGAGTTCAAGGCCACACTGGNAACAGCCAGGCATGGTGGCACACACCTTTAATTCCAGCACCTGAGATCTCATGTCTTTGCTTGAGAAAGACACACGCCTTTAATCCCAGAAAGTAGTGGCAGGAAGCAGAAAGGTATATAAGGTGTGGAAACCAGAAGCTAGAAGGCCTCTTAAGCTTTCAGGCTTTGAGCAGCAGTTGAGCTGAGATTCATTTGGGAGAGGACTCAGAAGCCTGCAGTCTGAGGAAACAAGATCAGCTGAGGAGTTGTCAAGGTGAGGTTGGCTGTGGCTTGTTCTGTTTCTCTGATCATTCAGAATTTACCTCAATACCTGGCCTGGTGTTTTCAATTAATAAGACCGTTTAAGATTCGCTCTACACTTAACCTCTCTGTATCAAGCCTTTTTAATGTATGGGTCTAAGAAAATTCCACACACCTGAGGTAAGGAGTCTGTGAAATAGTAGATGCACAGTACTCAGCAAAGTGCTTATACTGAAGTGAACAAACTTGCTCTCATGATTAATGCAAGAGTAGTAGGCTGCCCTGTGACATGCAGAGAACAGCATAACCTGGGACAGCCATTGTGTTTAATGCTAATCAAAGTTAAGGACATTTCCCTTACCTTTATAATCTCTACCTTTGTTCTGGATGAATGAGGTCAGCACATTAGGACTTGGGCCATAGTTTCCTTGATCCTCAGAGCGTGAGTCTCAATATAAACAAAGCAAGAAGATCTTCATTTGGAAATCAGATCTACTTCCCAGGTACCCAAATCACAGCTTTTCTCTTCTTGACTACAAAGATTAACATCCACCCACACAGTTTTCCTTAAAGGGAATAATACCAAAAACAAAAATTAGAGCTATAAAGACACAACACATCTTTAAACACTAGAATCTTATAATAACAAACATGAGAAGGCCTTTTAAGAAACATCTGCTTCAACTGACTTATTTTATCAATGAGGAAACAGAAACCAAGAGAATAAATGTAGAATATCCAACATCACATGTATAAGTGACAGGAGTACATAATAGTAATGGTATCAATAAAAAATTGCAACAAATTTAGTGCCTTCTTGTTCACTACAAGCCTTATAAATATCTTCACAATTTTTGAGACATATGTTATCATTTTTTCCAGTTTGTAGATAAAGAATTTAACACAGAAAGAGATGAAATAACTAACTTAAGACAGCACTGCTAGGAAATGTCATGGTTGGTATTGAAATACAGGCTTGACAACCTAAAGCCTTTGCTTCAGAACTCCATTCCCTGTCTACATACTTTGCTTGCTGATCTAGAGACTCATGTTGCAGAAAGATGGAAATTAGAGCTAGTTAAGATCCTCTCTACAAAACTTCACTAAATACTTGTATTTTCATTTACAACTCCAATTTTCAATTGCTGAATTTCCTGAAAACTGAATGCATCTACTAATACTCAAGTGTAGAGCATTATTTCTTAGTTGCTTGTGGTAATACTTGGTCAAGTCTAATAGTGGTCGGCTCCTACCATACTGCTTGAATTACACGTATTCATCTCTAAGGCATTTAAAGTGCCAAAAGTTCTGTAGTTGTGATAAACTTATTTGAATGTAATTCCCTTGTTTTAGTCCCCAGTCTACCACAAAGGAGTTGCAAAGTCACACTCTGCAGCTTCCTTTGATAGTACAGAGAATCATCCCTAGAAGGAACGTCAAATGAATTGTCACTTTACTACCATGAGAACTCATATGGATTGTTTTCTTCTTTGAGCCTCAGTCGTTTGACCTCTTGAACTCTCTTGTCCCATCTAGTGTGTACAACAAGCCTTTCCTCTGGGCCACAGTTGATTCTGCCATAGCCTGTAGCACCCTATGTTGTCAATGTTCATTAATTTTTCACTCTCTTCCCATCACTGTATAAATGCCCTCACCTCATGGACTATATCATATTCATTTCTGCATCCCTGGGATCCTACCATGGTGCTCAGCATATAACTATACTAGACAATAAGCCCAAAAGTTCCCTTATGCTTTGTAAATTTTCAAACAGTATTTTGTCTTAAGTAAACAGAAGAGAATAACTATCTTTTCTAGTAGCAGGACCAAATTTGGTGTGATTAGTTTTGTAAGTAAACAGTACCATTATTTAACATGAGAAACCATAAGGCAAAGCTATATGCAATAAAAGAAATAAAATGGGAGAAATTATGGTTATGAAAATGGTGAGGGCTCACTAATTTTGATCCTGATGCATTGATCTCAGCCATGGTCTAAACTCCAAACTCTTTCCATCTTTCTGATACAAAGATCCATTAAAATGGGTATGGTAGACAGAGAATAACACAATGATATTTTCTGGAAACTTTTAGCAAAATCTATTATGCTTATTTCTAGTGATTTCCAAGCTCTTCAGAATTTTAAGAGCCAGGCAATCATAGGGAAATATGAGGATTCAGCTAGACTCTCCTAAATCTTGAAATTAAACATTCTACATATTACTTTTCATTCAGCCAGCTACTTAGGCACACTGACGATTCTACTTTTGTCTTTATCTCTATGTTCAGGTACATGGAATCCAAAGATAAACAAGATAAGATTTGTACTCACGATGGGTTCAGTTAGGGGAAGGCACATAAATTCTGATACAGAAAATAAATGATTATTATACAAAGTTACTGCTTGTTATGGAATGAGAACTGACTGTTCTGCAGGGTGAGAGGCAGTGATTAGCCTCACCTTCAGGGGTGGAGCTTCAAGGGGCAATCAGAAAAGAGGAGGAAGAAGAAACAGAACAAAGATCTGAAAGTAGAGGTGAGAATTGAGCAATGCCTAAAAGCATTACCACCAAATTCTCAAGTGAAGGAAATAGACATCAATATTTCTTGCAGAAGCGTTACCTGCCATGGAAGGATGAGAAGACACAGCATACAGGTAATTAGAAAAAACTTTGCAATGATTAAAATGACTCAAGAGGCTGGGGAAGGCAAAGTAATCCACAAAGGTCACTATCAAACCAAATCTTCAGTGTGAAAGAGTATAGAGGTGAAGGAGAAGTGGGAAAATAAGCCATAAAGGCAGGAGAGGCTAAACAAAGTTGCCAGAAATTGTGGCAGAGAGCAGAGGAAAAGGAGCAGCTGCTTGTAAATTCTTGAAATGAAAATTTCAGAGGTATCTGGGCTATCTAGAGAATTAATATAGAACAAAAGTTGAGTTCCTGCTATAAAATATTTATAACAATTGAATTGAAACTACAAACTAGCTACTGCATAGGGCAATTGAGTAGGTGATTTTACTGACCTAGAAATAGGTCAGTACATGAACAAGTTCCATGTATAGTGTGTATCCTACACAGTAATTGCCAAATTCCTAACTCTCTTGTGCACATTTACTCAACCACGGTTTCTTTCTACAAGAATACAAACCACCTTCCTAGATGGAGTACCTAGGAAATACATATATACTCACTTGAAGTTAAGTGTTTTGGCTTTCTGTTGTTGACTGAGTGGTTTTATTTCAGTTTTGGTAAGTTAAAAACCATGTTGACCCAATTTAGATAGATAAGCTGATATTGGGTTTGATCAGTTAGCAGTCAAGGTAGTAGCAATGGCTATGATGTCATTGGAAGCTCAACTTGGATGTGGTATGCTGTTGACAGAATTCACCTTCTAGATAGTATAGTTACAAAAGGTCCCATTACTTTCCTGGCTATTGGCCCAAAGTGATCATGGTGCAGACACTACTTGGCTCTTAAAAGACACCTGCACTATCTTTGCTCATGAATCTCAGCCCTCTAGCTACTTGGCAGCTTCTTTCTTCAAAGTCAGACATAGAAGGAGTTGTTCTGGGAAAATTCAGGGGAAGCTCAAGTCCTCTTTTAAAGGACTTTGTCTAAGTCTGATTAATTCCTAATAACCTGGATTAATCTCCCCCTTTATTAAGTCTAAACTAATTATCAACCATAATTTGATGTGTAAAATACCTTCATCTTGCCATAAACTATAAGTTAGCTGTTAGTCACTGGTCCTGCCCACACTTGAGGGATATGATTATGTCGGTATGAAAAGCAGAGAGCAGAAGTCATTAGGAAGTGTGTTATTGTCTGTCCATTATGACAGATTCTGTTCTTGTTTATATTTGATAACTTCCAAAGAAAACATATCATAGATTTGAACAAGTCTAATCATATATGAAATATATAGCTATGTTTTAATTCTATACTCAAAATTATCTTGCTGAATTGCTACTTATGCAAATACCCAAATCTCTAGACTTGATACTTAATCTATTCCCTAGCTAATTATAAAGTAAGGGTAGCCATTTATGTTTATCCAAACAAATCTTTTACTTCAGCCTCAGTCACCTTTTCCATTATTCTTCCAAACCCTGCTGTTCCACAGGGCCCAGCTTCTTCTAAAATATCAATCAACTTATTTTTGTTGAAACTGAACAAATACACATATTTACCTTAAAGGTCTCCATACTTCTATCTTAAGTTACATATTACTGACTCTCCCCCTCTAACAATTATGAAAACACCAGCAACAAAAAAATAATAAGGAAGTGATACTATAATCAATGGGCTGTAAACTTTTGGAAGTTTGCAAAAGAAAGAAAAAGAAGCTTTGAAAATGGCTTTGAAAATGTCCTTTCCACTTCTGCGACCTTCTCTTTCTCTTTTGATTCTTTGAGAAGAAAACAAACCTGCCTTGTGCCTCTGAAGAAAACAGACCAAGAACAGTATTTTTCTATTTTCACATCCCAATTTTACAAGGGTCCATGGGAAAGAAGAAATCTACCAATAGTTGCTTATGTTTTCTGAAAAATGTTTATCAAGACTACATATGCACACAGAGATTTCATCTTATCCCAGTTAGAATGTCTAAGCTCAAGAAATCAAAGTAAAAACAAATGCTGATATGGATATGTAGAAAGGAGAATCTTAATTCCTGTTGTTGAATTGCAGACTAATGCAGCCATTATGTAAATGGAGCAGGGAGAATTCCCCAAAATATAAATAAATAAATAAATCTACCATATAACCCAGCTGTATCACTCCTTGGTGTGTGTCCAAAGGACACCACATCCTACTCCACAGATACTTGTACAACCACGTTCATTGCTGCTCTTCCACAATATCTAGGAAATAGAAACAGCTGAAATGCCCTTTAACTGATTAATGGATAATGAAAATATGGTACATATATACCACAAAATACTATTTAGCCATAAAGAATGAAATCACAAAATTTGCAGGTAAATGAATGGAACAAGAAAATGTTATGCTGAGTTGAGATAATCCAGACCTGTAAAGATAAATGCAACATGTTTTCTCTTATTTGTGTATCCTAGCTTCAAAGCTTTAGATAAGTGTATATAACTGGAGTGACTGTAGATACCAGGAAGCTGAAAAGGGCCCATGGCAAGGAAGTGGAAAAATAGGAGTTCTAGAAATGGAAATAAAAGTACACAGATGCTTATGAAGGTAGAAATGGGAAAAATGGTAGGGGAAACAACTGGGGAGGGAAGAAGGAGCAGAACACCAAGGAAGAGGGAGATGTTTATCTAAAACTAGAAAGTATGCACTGTACCTAGGATAGGGCCCATATTCTAGACAACTAGCATATTCTAGGCACCATATGAATAGTATTTGACTTTGTAAATGAAGCAGTGATGAGAGAAAAGTGCTCTGAAGTCAGACAAAAATTCCACTTCTATCCTGGTTCTTATATATTGGGTGATATCAGTAATTCTTAAACTCAGAACATTACTTTTCATACTTGTGTGTCTAAAATATTGGTACTTCCTTCACAAGAAGAAGGATGGAGTGATTGCAAGTGTGAATTATTACATCAGACCCCTAAAGTGTGTATATAGATTCCATAGCCACAGCATTTTTGGCTATTTGGGCCTCAACAGATTGTTGTGAAAATGATTCAAGATACTACTTATAAAGGTTTAAGGCAGAATGTAACACTGTTCAGAAAATATTAGTTGTTACTGTTGTGTTTCCCTTTTATAACCTACTAATGATAATATCAGGCAGTTATTGTGACTTCCAATACATATTATTTATTACACTTAGTGCAGGTAGCATTATGCTTTCCTGTTTTCTCTAAGCAGATGGAGTTTCTCGTTTTCTCTCTTTGCATACATGTAGCAGTAAGTAGTGAAGGGTTAGATGAGACACAAAATTATTAGTTTTCAAATTGCATTCCCTGAAGCTAAGCTCCTGAATCAATTACCTCTTCTTTTCTATGTTCTTGATCTACACACACACACAGACACACACACACACACACACACACACACACACAGAGTTTTATAATTCTTTCAACATAAATCTGAATGCTTCCCCCAACTCTCATTTTTCCATTGATATTTGTTATTAGTTCATTGAGAATTTTATATAATGTATTTCTTATATTCACCTCTCTCCTTCCAGATTTTCTCCCTCATTCTTTACCACCCAAGTTTGTCAGATTTATTTCTTTGTTTGTTTTTGTATTTGTATTTGGGATTTTTGTTTTTTTATATAATTTTTTATTAAAAAATTTTCTTTCCTTTTACATATCAACCCCTGTTCCCCCCTCCTCTTCTCCCAACCCCCCACCTACCCCCATCCTACCCTCACCCCTCTTCATAGAGGGTAAGGCCTACCTTGGGTAGTCAACACAGGCCATCATACCATGTTGTGGGGCTTCTCAGCTTGCTAAGATTGATATCCTCCTCAGATAGTATGTATAGCACCTTCCAGCAATATGAAAGCTAGCCAATACAGATGAAATTTCTACTTGACTTCCAGCTAGAGTCCTCTATGTTTTATCATATAACTGTGTGATCTCTTCAACAATGGGGTTTATACTATCAAATACTGGTGGTAACCCGGAACACTGTCAATAATTTACAATGTTTGGGAGTCTACGGGACCTCAGTAGACAACAACTCCAAAAGAAGTAACTCATTCCTGGCACTGGAAGCTTTATTTGTTAGCTTGTGATGTCTGAATCATTGCCTTCTTATTATAGGATATTTCCATTTTAACATTTTATGTGTGTTTATGAAGCTTCAGTTGTGGTGGGTTTCCATATGACTTTTTAAAAATACCTTTAGTACTAATTTTGTCTCCCTATATTCCCTCCTCTATGTTGATCTCTCACGTCCCACCCCATTTAAATCTGTTCCATTATTCTTCTTTATCCTTTTATACCATTGTTTTTTTTTTAATCTTCACATTTGTTTATTCTATTTGGAATACCCACAGAGGTCAGGAGATTAGCAAATAACTCAGGTTTTGAATTCTTGTTCTCTAGATAGTGGTGGTGTTTGGAAGAAATCTAGAACCTTCAGAAGGGTGGGGCCTGTCTTGCAGAAGTTGAAAACTAAGTTAGGCCTTAGAAGGTTATAGCCTAGCCTCTAGTTGTTACTGATATTTTTTTGCTTTCTGGTCACCATGTGAGCAGACACTGCCATTTTTTCCCACCACAATGAACACTGTCATGCCTGTTCCATCAGGATGGACTGCAATTATCAGAAATCAGGAACTACATATGTCTTTCCTTCCATAAGTTGTTCCTGTCAGATATTCTGTCATAGAAATACAAAAAAACCCTGACTTTTTAAAATAAATAGATTACAAAAGGGAAATCCAAAAGTACTATATCTAAGTTACTAGTTTCTCCTAAATCTGACAGAAATATTAAAATTAAGTGTAGACTCCTGGCACCTGCACTAGTGATGTCTCCCACGATGATGTACAGCTCCAAAGGAACACTACGACCCATTCTCCTTGTTAGCAATTAGATTAAGATCGAGAACTTGAAGTAATTCTGGTGATGTGAAGTTTGTCATGGGTTTTCCTTTTCTTCTATCAATAAAATAAATACTAAGGAAAATGTTCTCTCTCTTCTGACTTAGCCTGCATATGATGTCTACAAAGTGCCTGACATCTTGTGGCTGTGAGAAGAATGAAACAAAGGCAAAATCACTGCACAAAAAATGCCCAAATGAGAAATGAAATGTATCTGTACCCACAAGGACATAACTGAACCAGAAGATTAGCAGGGAGCTTCTTGTCCTAGAGATATCTTGTTTTGTGTGATAATTATTCTTACTGTTTAAGCCAATGTTTTTCTAAGAGAAACATTGTTAGATGTGAATTCTTGAGCCCCACCCCTAACCACTAAATCTAAACCTTAAAGTGTTGGAGTGTAGGAGATTTTAGCAAGAGCTGTGGAAATGCTGATGTGTGCTCAAATCTGAGAACCAGGCCATGTTTCATTAATTTTTATGTACTATTTATAGACAAGCATCTGAGCTGATAGTAAAATCTTTATAAAATATTCAAAACTAAAAATTGTTCATTTATTTTGTATTTACTTATTAATAAAACCCTTAGCCTAGGACTCAGATCTCAATTCATGAGATTGGTCCAGAGACAATCTGATTGATAGGCTATGAATGCTGTCCTCAGAATTCTCTTTTTCATTCTCCTATAAGCTCATGATCATTCAACAGCTTTGTTACATCTTATTCTTGTTCCACCTTTTCCAATTTACATTCTACCATCCCCAGGTATGTTTCTTGCCTTTTGAAGTATCTTAGTCACTCTTGCACAGTAATTCATATTGGTTCAGAATCCATCTGTGACACAGTAATCTAGGATATGGTTCATCATAAATGTCCCTTGGATTAGAACTACTATTAGACAGGTGCTGGTGAAGGATAGCTCTTCCTCTTAGGAAGGTCTAGAAATAGAAGAGGTAGAAAAGAACAACCATAGTGCTAAAGGCACAAATTGGCTTACAAATTTTTGTAACTCAATTGGATATTTCACATAACATGAGCTATATGTAGAGATTGGAAGCCTCACAATAGACTATGCATAATAGTCACTTCAACTGTGATTAGGACTAATGGAAATTACCCATTTATTCTCTAAACAATACAAGCTAACAAATATTTACATATGATTTACATTACACAAAGTATAATAAGAAATCTGGAAGTGTTAAAAAATATGAAAGAGAATATGAATAGGTTATATATAAATACTACTCCATTTTATATAATGAAATTCAGCATTGATGAATTTTGACATTTACAGAAGAGCTTGAGACTAATTTTTTGAATATTGATTGACAGACAACTGTGTAAGATGAAAATAATTCAGGAAGCAGTAAGCATACTAGCTTTAGGATACCGATTTTATCTGACCAGGAAAAAAATGCATGAGATATAACATTTGTAAAATTTGTGTCAGGATATAGGTGTAATTTATTCCATAGTATGAGTGATAGGGGTATCTTGTTTTCTTCAATATATCTTATCTCTAGAATCTGTCTCTTATACTAAACCATCTAGAATTTGCTTCTATGGTTGTGTATTCTTGCAAAAATTGTGAAATTGACATTAAATTACTATATTTTAATGTTATATCAAAATATAGCAATATAATGCACATAATTCATTAACATACTTGTCAATATTAGTTATTTGAGTAGTACAAAGAGTTCAAAATCTTTTTACTTTCAACTTCATTGTGAAATACTATTGTTATATACATGAAACCATATAAAAGACTTTATTACAGCTCTTCTGGAAGATTATTCTTTTTAAGAGTGATTGATTACCAGTCTTTCTAAGTATTGTTTTAGTTTCACATATGTTTCACTTCAGCCTTCTAGGCAGGTCAATTCTCTTTAGCCAATTGTATGATCTCTTCCCTATGGCCCTTCCACAGCACAGTGCTGAACCACTGTGTGGCTAATTCAAATCTACGCATTATTGTATAAACAGAAAAATGAATGTGAAAAGCATCCTGTTATACTATTGCAGTACTGGTCGCGGGGTTTCAGAAGTAGATCTGGCATTGGGATACCATGGTGGTGTAACAGAGAACAATAGAGAGCATCGGCACATTACCAGAATAACACACATACAGATCCAGTTTCAAAGTGAGCCAGAGAAGAAATGAGGAACAGAGCAGGTTGACAAACTGAAATTGAGCACATTATTTTTAGGTTAGGAATTAATAAGCAGTTAGACTCTCAAGAAAGGCAGCAAAGTTGCATAGTTCAAAACCCAAGTTCTGGAGTCAAACAGGTATGAATTCAATTTTTTTTTCTTTTCCTAGTTACTAAGACTTTGGGAAAGTCACTTTATTTAGTTTTTACAATCAAATATTGGAGATGATTCTAGCTTCCCAAAATTATTTTTCAAAAATAAAAGGCAGGAGAGGGGTGCCAAAGTTTGGATCTAGAGTATATGCTTACTCACAATGTCTGCACTTCTTTCTTTTTTTCTGCAACAGACATAACAGGGCAGAGCTAAAGGGGAAGATTGTCTTCAGGTAAGTGAAAGAAAGAGGAGGTCAACTACCAGGAAGTTATTCCCTCTAAATTCATCATTTGCCTGGTTATGTTTGAAAGGTCTTTGTGTTAGGTTTATATTCAACAATAGGTATTATATTAGTTTGCCTCTACTATATGTGTGGGTGCTTGAAACTACTTTCTCTGGTGCACGTAAAAAATCACGGTGAAATGTACTTAATTTACTCGAAGTATTTAGCTATGTGACTCAAGAGAAATTTTCTGTATAATGGAGGCAAGGACTGAGGAAGGTAGTAAGAAGAAACAACAGAGAGATTTTAAAAGGAATTTGGATTTAAACATTCCTTTGCATGTTATAAATCACTGTAGCAACCTCAAGCAAATGAAAAAGAAAAAGTGAAGCCAGTTGGAGTCTTACTTTGCAAGAGGATAAAGCATAGTACAGCTCTTTAAGATTGCCCTTTCATATTTCCAGATACTTTCACATTCAGATAGATGATATGTAATTTTTTTTAGAAGCTCATGGATTTATTTAGTGAAAAAGGATTTGATATTTTGGTGTGTCCTTTAATTTTAATTTAAAAGTTCTGAAATAGAAGTTTATGTTTTACAACATCATCATCAGATATACTTACCGTAAATTTTAAAGCAAATCTAAGAGACTGATTATGTTTTAAGAAGACTATCTACTGCTTTACATAAAAGATAAATTGGTGATCATAAAACAAATTCCATGATTTTTTGTGGGTTTTATTATCTTGACATTCTTTGCCTTATTGGCTTTTGTTTGTTTGTTTTGATTTTTATGTGTGTGTGTGTGTGTGTGTGTGTGTTTTTATGTGTGTGTGTGTATGTGTGTGTGTGTGTGTTAAAGAGAGAGAGAGAGTGTGTGAGAGAGCACATAAAATTAGGTAGCTAAAGAGATGGGGAAAATCTGGGAGAAGTTGAGAGAAGAATCATTATCAAAATATATCCTATAAAAATACTTTAAAATAAAAGGTAGTATTTTCAATTCAATAAACAATGGTGATTCTGTTTTACATATGTGTCTTCCTTGCCACCTTACCTCTTCTTTTAGTGATTAGTGCAGGTTTCNGGCTCCCAGCCATTTCATCTTGATATGTAATTCTTTACAGTAACAGTCTCATTGAATGTAAATTAAGTGTTTAAGGTACTTAAAATATGATCACTTTTGTGCTGTATAATGTTTTTTTCTGTATTTCAAAACCATACAAATTATGTTTATGGTATATTTCTGCTCCAGTAAATCTGACAGAAAGAGGTTCTTATTTATGGTATCCCACTTCTGAGCCTGACAACTGTGTATTGTAGAAACAAAAGTCTCAAGAGGCAAGCTTATAACTTAAAAGAGACATGAGTCATCCAACACTTTAAAAAGGGAAATTTGAATTAGAGCAGCCCACAAACTCATGTGGTTAGGGTTAGTGACAGGGCATGATTCAATTTACAAATGTAACTTTCTTTTCTTTTTGTTTTTTATTCAAATTAAGGTGTCTGCCACTCATGTATTAAAATTAAGACAAGAGGAATATGAATACTTGTGTATGTGAGAAAGAGGTCATGTAATACACATTGTCCTTATGTCTGGGAAATTATTTTTCTTTAGGCATTAATGAAATTAAAGGATGACTAATGGCTTCATGATAAATCATTGAATCAGGGTATAGTTCTAAAAATTTAATTTTTAATTCTAAATTTAAAAGCACCTTCAATTTATGCATCTGCTTAAAATGAAATATTCCTGTGAGAGAACTCTAAAACAGCTAAGATAAACCTGTCAAAAAGAATAGAATTGACATATTCTCATTAGTCCTTAATGGCTGTTGAAATCTGAGTTTGCTCTCTTGTTTTCATTTCCCTATTGTTCAAAAAGGTTATCTACAGAAAAATGGCCCATTCCCCCCTTTGTGGCTGATTCGGCTCACCATGGGTAAATGAAGAGATCTTTAACCCTAGTCCAAAGAGGGTAAGGATTGGCTACTTCCCATTTTTCTTCAGCATTGTGCTGTGAATTTAAACTGTGATCTCGCTCTGTAGGAAGAAAGACCATTATCATTAAATCAGGGATGTTTTCTATAGGTTTAAACTCCACAGACTTTCTATTCATGCCATTTAAGGCCAGCCAATGCAGTGAAAAATGCCATTGTTTAAGTTGAGTAATGTCTCACAGCATTTGTGGTTATTTTATACTCAAGTGTTTTCAGAGTAGAGTTTCAAGGCAGAACATGCATTGTGTCCTCTTTATTAAGCATTTACTATCTGCCAGGAACTGAGCTGCGGACTATGCTTCTATTACCTCATGAAACTTAAACCAGTCCTATTTGGACACATGACTGTGCCTCCTGTCTACCCATCAAATATCCACTTTCTTGCTTCATGAAGAGAATAAAATTCAGTAGGAGTAGCTATGCTGCCAACTAAACAACTTTCTTAGCCTCCCTTTCAGCTATATGTGGCTATGTTTAGTTCTGGTCAAGTACATACAAATGGAAATATTATGATTCTGCCAGGCTTCAAGACATATTAATTAAAGGGAACCACTTCATCACATATATAAGCCCTTTTTTGCCCCCTTATATCTCTTTCTCCAATTGTATGGAATGTAGCCTGTATGACTAGAACTAGTAGTCTCCTTGGATCATGTAACAGCTTGAAGATGGAAGCCCAAATGCTAGGGCTTCTAGTCCATGAAGACAGAAGGGGCCTGAGTCATTGTAGATCTTAGAAATGTCTTATTTTTCCTGGTCTTCTTACTCCTATATTTCTTTCACATGACAAATAAGTATGCACACACATATATACAAGCATGTATGTCCTACATTCTACTTCAAATGAATATACTAACATGTACATTTTTGCATATGTAAGTACATTACTTTTGATATACCTTCATCTTCAAAAAGAATAATATAATTAACATTTATTGTGTGTCTATTTTTCATTGCATGCCTATTGTCAGATATGCAATTAGAACTATTTATGTATTAATTCACTCAATCTTCACAGAAAATATAAGAAAATACCTA
>LZPO01097246.1:143846-161012 GCA_001675575.1 Neotoma lepida | reverse complement strand
CTAGTTCCATCCATTTGCTTGCAAATTTCATGAGGCCATTGTTTTTTTTACAGCTGAGTAATACTCTATTGTGTAAATGTACCACATTTTCCTTTTCCATTCTTCATTTGAGGGGCATCTAGGTTGTTTCCAGGCTCTTATTATTACGAATAATGCTGCTATGAATGTAGTTGAGCAAGTGTCCTTATAATATGATTGAGCATCCTTTGGGTATAAGCCTAAGATGGTTATAGCTGGGTCTTGTGGTAGATTGATTCCCAATTTTCTGAGAAACTGCCATATTGATTTCCAAAGTGGCTGTACAAGTTTGCACTCCCACCAGCAGTAGAGGAGTGTTTCCTTTATTCCACAATCTTTCCAACATAAGCAGTCCTCAGTGTTTTTGATCTTAGCCATTCTGACAGGTGTAAGATTGTATCTTGGTGTCATTTTGATTTGCATTTCCCTGATGACTAAGGATATTGAACAATTCTTTAAGCATATTTTGGTCATTTGAGATTCTTCTGTTGAGAATTCTCTGTTTAGCTCTGTAACCCATTTTTAATTAGATTATTTGGCATTTTGATATCTATCGCCCTGCACAAAACTCAAGTCCAAGTGGATCAACGACCTTAACATAAATGTAGCTACACTGAACTTGATAGAAGAGAAAGTGGGAAGTAGCCTTGAATACACTGGCACAGGAAAGTACTTCCTTAATATAACCCCAGTAGCACAGATACTGAGATTGACAATTAATAAATGGGACCTCCTGAAACTGAAAAGCTTCTGTAAGGCAAAGCACACAGTGAACAAGATAAAACAGCAGCCTACAGAATGGGAAAAGATCTTCACCAAACCCACATCTGACAGAGGGCTAATCTCCAAAATATATAAAGAACTCAAGAAACTAATGTTGACTCTCAAGAGACTCTTGCTTCAGGGCTGGCTCACCTGTACTTCACCACCAAGGACAGTTCTATTGTGCTGCCCTGGGGAGCTGCAAGGCTGGCTCCCCAGAGTGGTGCAGTTGGTGAGGGGCAGGGCCAGTTCTCCCTAGGGCTACAGCCTTTGAGTTGCAGGACCAACTCTGTGTAGCCCTATCCTCACTGCTTTCGGTGGTAACAGGAGCCATGGATATCAACACAAACCAAAGCTTCCCAGGGCCATGGACCGAGACATGGCCCCTGGAAGCAGCTTAGGCCTGGAGGACACCACTGACCTGAGGTGGTAGCACAGGCTACTTGGATTTGCATGTTCCTGGAAGAGCTCAACCCTTGGACACTAACTTGACTCTAGGTTGTGGCCCAGGCTCCTGATGTCTGCATGGCCCTTAGTGGTGCTACAGGCCATGGACATCAATAGAGTAGTGATTGGATCATGGACCCAGACATGGTCTTTGCCAGTAGCTCAGGCTTGGATGTCATCATGGTCTTGGCTGGCAGTGCAGGTCACTTAGATTGACATGTCTCTTGAGTTCCCACGTGGCCTTAGGTGTGGGCCCAGATCTCGGGCATGGGCATCCACACTCCTTTCGATGGCAATGGGAGCCTTGGACATCAACACAGGTCCTGCCTGTGGCAGGGCCACAGATCCAGACATGACTCCAGCCACAGCTCAGGCTCATACCATGTCCTGGCCCAGGTTGGCAATGCATGTTGCTCAAGTCAGTGTGGTCCTGCAGAGCCCTCAGGCACCAAGAAGGCCACAGGTGGAGGCCCAGATCTTGGGCACTGGTGTGGCCTTTGGTGGCAATACAGGCCACAGACATCAACAAAAACTGCCCTTGGCAACAGCCCAGCCCTGATATCATCATGGCACTAGTTGGCATTGCAGATCTCCCAGATCAGCATGAGCCAAGTGGTGGCTTGGCCAACATGTCCTCAGGTGGCAGCCCAGATCTGGGATATCTGCTCAGCCTTCTATGGTAACAGGAGCCACAGACATTAACACAGACCCTGCCTGCAGCAGGGCTAAGGACACAGATATGGCCCACAGGCACAGTTTGGGACCTGCTGACATCGTGGCCCCAGGTGGCAGCACAGGCCACCCAGGTCTGTATGGTCCCAGGGTCAGCTTGACCCTCTATGACCAACATGGCTTCAGTTATCAGCTTGGACTGCAGGCCTCTGCACAGCCCTCTGCACAGCCCTCTTTGGCAATAGGAGCCATAGATGTTAACTCAAAAGTCCAGCCGCAGTAGGGGCACAGATTCAGACATGGCCTCTGGCTGCAGTCTGGGCCAGATATCACCATGGTCCTGAGTGGCAGCGCAGTAATCCTGGATTGGCATTGCCTCTATGGGGGCAGGTCCCTTGGACAGTAACTTGGTCATAAGTAGTGGCTTAGACTCCGGGCACCCACAGGGCCCTCGGTGGTAGAAGGAGCCATGGACATAAACACAGACCCTCCACAGCTGCATCAGGCCCAGAGACCAAGTCATGGCCCTTAGCAGCAGTCCAGGCCCAGACATCACCGTGGTCCTGGGTGACAAGCAAGCTGCCTACCTCAGCCTGTTCCTCACTGCCCTTACCTCTTCAGATCTGCTTATCTCCCCAGCACAGTAATCGTTCTGCCTCTCTCTCTCCCATTTCACCACTCAGTACTCATTTTTTGTAATGGTGCCCAACTACTGGACCCAGAGGTGCCGGGTGGGCTCATGGGTGAAATTCTTCCCTCCTCGGGTCTAAATCTCTCTCTCTCTCTCTCTCTCTCTCTCTCTCTCTCTCCTATCATATATTAGATATATATATTTTATATTATAGTATATATAATATATATAGTATCTATTATATATATTTTATATATTTTAAAATCCATATTGAAAAAGATTCTGCTTCTACAATCTAAAATCACAACTTGTCTTCTTTTTTTCTTTTTCTTTTCTTTTCTGTTTTGTTTTTTCAAGGCAGGGTTTCTCTGTGTAGCCCTGGCTGTCCTGGAACTTGCTTTGTAGATTAGACTGTCCTTGAACTCAGAGATTTGCCTCCCTCAACCTCCTGTATGCTGGAATTAAAGGCAAGTGCCATTATCACGCAACTTGTCCTCTTCATAAAAAAAAGTGAAATTAACTTGACTTTAACCTATAAAATGTCTTTAATTCTTTTGAGCCAATTAATTTAGCCAAATTATAGAGTCAAAATACTAGATAGTAACATAGCTAGTACTCAAATTCAACCCATAAACACTGAGCACAATTACCTCCTCAGGAGGCAATGTTTAATTTTTCATGTGTTTTGTTTTTGAATGTTTATGTTTAGCATTTTCTGAATCTAAAAATATCCTTTTGTTTCCCTTCTTCTTGCTATTGCTATCTTACACATCTTTGGAGTCTTCTTCTAATGCCTCAGTGGGAATACTTCTCTGCTCCCTTGGCTTTTCTGACATAATCTTTAATGCATCTCTATCAAAGATCTTATTTGATTTCACTTTTGTCTCCCTTGATGAACTGCTCTGTCCCAGTGGGTTTGTGACAACCTCCACCATCCAAATATGCATGCAGTTGCTTAATAACAGTTAAATGAATGATTCTCAGCCAAATTTATTTAGATTGAAGAAAAATAACAACTGCATATGTAATGTTGTAAAAGCATTGGATGGAGACTAAAAGCCCTGGGCTTGAAACCTTATAGTACCTATTTCTTTATATCTATCCCATTAATTTGTATTCACTATAAAATAAAGAGATTTAATAGGTTTATGTCTCTGTTCCTTATTTTTCTAAATGTATATTACTTTTAAACCTTCCTTTTACCTTTCCTTTTTCTTCATTTGTTTCCATACACTCATGGAATAATTTATATGTACCTAGACATTTGGAACATAGTTCCATAAAGACCTCCTAATTTAATGGAAATATATCCACTCTTTACTTCACTAATTATAAGCATGCCATTCCTTCAGTAATTTGTGTGGAATGTGGTAGGGAATCAGAAATCACTTTATTTCTTATGAGCAGAAGCTACAGCAATGAGCTCTCCAAAAAGGATACAGTATTTCAGGAAAATCACCTATCAATTGTTACTGTTTTCTCACAGTATAGAAATGTCTGGAAATAGCAAAACAATATATAGGAAAAGGGTAATAAGTCAATTCTCTTACTGTAGCCCTCATGTAGTTCCTTGAGATAACATTTATTTTTGACAGATTAATCACTGATGTGTTTACAAAAGTTATAGTACTGAATAGCTATATATTTAGTTAAGTTCAGATCATTAAACCATAATCCATCATTAAGAAATATTGAAAATGGTAATGTTAGTATTAAATTCATCTTTTTACTAAAATGAATCATATTTGAAGCCAATGTAGTTTTACCTACCAGATTTGCAAGTACTTTACAGAACAATACCCAGTAGTTTCATGATCATGTCAAAGATGGTGTGTGTGTGTGTATTTTGTGTGTGTGTGTGTCTGTGTGTGTGTGTGTGTGTGTGTGTGTGTGTGTGTCGTGTGGTGTGTCTAATGAGACTCTAAATTGATGCTATCTTTCTGGAGAGAAAATCTGTAAGATATGAAACTTTAAAATTCTCAAATTTAATTTCTAAGATTTTTTTCTTAAGGAAAATATCATGAATTTTCAGAAAGACATCATATGATAGTCATCACAGTATTGTTTATATAGGCAAACAATTTAAACAATTTAAATACAGACAATACACAATACATAATATTCAATGCATCTATATTTCTTAAGTTGGAACAAAATTTGTTGTTACATCAAAATTATATCAAAATTTTAATTGTTTACTAAAAGAAAGGCTTATTTGTCTTCTTTTCTCCCAATAAGACTGGAAATGGCAGAAGTCCTACTTCCATATGAGAGGACACAAAGGCTGGTGGAAATTTTGCCATAGCATGCTTGTATTGTCTACCAGTAGAAAAGAATGAAATTAAGGGCAGCACATGCCAGCTCTCCCATATACTAAGAAATAGTGTTTGTCCATGATGTTGATGGTCATTGGGAGAATTCATTGTAAAGTACTACATCACAAGAATGGGGCTAGTGAATGTGGAGAGTAAAAATGAATGCTCTGAGTGCGTAATTGCTTTATTTTAGCAGTTATAAAAACACATCTTGTAGTGTTATAAAATGACTAAATACTTATGACACATAAGCAAAAATAAATTGAGCTGATGTGTGGAGAACATATCTATTCACTTCATGTATTTTGAAAATATATTTAAATTAAATGTGTCTTATATTTCCTTATCATATATTAATGATATAAAATGACTTGTTTCACTATGACATTCTTGTGCAGCAGGCTACTCAGTACTAAAGGTTGCACCACGTTCCCCCTTGGAGAATAGAAGATTGAGTTAGTGATCTATCCTCAATCACATTTAGCTATTGATTTGTTTCAACTCCAAGAAAGGTGCTCAAGACAGTGGTTTAGTGTGAACTGTTTAGGGGGCCCCCAGGCGGTGGGATCGGGATCCATCCCTAGTGCATGAGCTGGTTTTCTTTTGGAGTGCAATGTCTATGGTGAGACACCTGGTGCAGCCTAGGCACAGGGAGGAGGGTCTTNNACCTGCCTCAAGTGAAAGTACCAGGCTCTGGGGACTTTCCACGGGAGACCCTGTGTTGGAGGAGGTGGCATTGGGGGAGGGTTGAGGGGCAAGGCTGGGGGGTGGGAGGAGGAAGGAGAGGGGGTTCTGTGGTTGGTATGTAAAATAAGAAAATCTTTTAATAAAAAACACAACAACAACAACAAAAAGAAAGGTGCTGTGCTAAGAGTTACAGCACTCTCTTGCTGGGTACTGAGGCAATTTCCTCATCTCTCCTACAAGATAAGCTATTTAGTGAAAATTCAAAATTGTAATGTTCACCACTCATGGTTGATTGGGTGATTAATGTAGAATAGGGAAGATTTATATTGTAGAAGTACAATACAAGAGGACAACACAACTCAGAACTTCTTTAGAAAGGAGATATTGTTATTGTAGATATAAAAGCAATGGAAAATGAGTCTGTCACTTTATATGGCCAATTTGAAAACTGAGAACCATGGTATCTGATAGGAAACTCTCAAATGTAATTTCACTGCAAAGCTAGTATCTGTCAAGATTTGCTCCAAAGAAGGTTCAAATTTTGTTCTTGTCTTACTTTCTCTTGAGTTATAAATGCATCTCACAGTAAAGACAAGCCTCTTCTTCAAAGGTAAAGCAGAAAAGCCATGGCCTATAGGAATTTTATTGAGAATATTAGTCCCCTCCCCAGGCAGGTACAACAGTAGCAGAGAGGAAAGAATGAGATCTTTGAGTACAACTGCACTATATAGTTTTTCTGCCTAAAACTCATTTATTTACATGCATCTGTTACTTCACTTGAAAGAGAGTTTTGCTCCAAAATGCAGGGAAGTAAAAAAAGAACTAGGTTAGCACTGGGATGCATATCATGGAAAAAAATCTGATATATATGTCAGAGTAAAGTAGAAAATTCTTGGCCCAAATGGTGAAGGGACCCTTTGAGACTGCTTTAATAATTTCCCACTATATTCATAGCTCAAGGAAGGTACAGGAATCACTAGTCCTATTGGAAATGACCTGTCTGTAATCTCAATTACTTAATAGATGAATGCAGAAATATTGCAAATTTCAGTCTTCAGTGGACTGTGAACTGAGTTCAGGACCAGCTTAGACAATTTAGCCAGACCCTGTCTCAAAATAAAAATAAAGAAGGACATTTGATATAGCTCAAGAGCTGAGCACTTGCCTAGCATGAGTAAGGCCATGAGTTCAACCCCCAATACCACAAAAAAGGAAATGAAGATAAAAATCCAATTTTAAGTGTATACATTGCACTAAATATTTGACCTATATTGGTATAATATATGATGGTTAAATTGCATCCTGTCTTTAAAAAATGTACTTTGCATCTCAGAATATGATCTTATTTGGAAACAGAGTCTTTGCAGAAGTAGTTAAAGGTCTTGAATGTGAGTGAACTATAATGATAAATAGGTGTGAAAGAAAATGCCATAAGAAAATGCATCTTTGTATGTTAATTAAGTATTAAAATAAAAAGCTATCCCTTAAAAGTAAAAAAAGAAAAAAAGAGCAAATATAGAAATATTTTTAAAGAATATTTGTTGTTAGCTTTAGGAGATATTTAGAGCCAATGACTACTATTTTCCTTATAAAAGGAGAGAGGATACACAGAAATACTTACAGAGAAATGTCATCTGAGGATGAAGCAGAGATTGAAAGAATGAGGGAATATCCAAGGAACACTTAGGACCATAAGAACCTGAAGATGTAGGAAACAATTTTTCTCCTAGAATCTTCAGTGGGAGAATGGTTCTACAAACCTGATGTCAGGCTTTTAGAGTCAATACTGCAACAGAAAGCATTTTTGTTGTTTAAGATACCATTATTTTTGGTAATTCGTTAGAGCAACATTAGGAAATCAATGTAGTATCTAATATAAAAGACTTTTTTTCTAACTAAAAAGGAAGGTTTTAACTTTACCATACTAAGAATATATACAACAAAAACAGTTATTAAGTAAGAATTATAGTAATACAATCTAATCCATTTGCATTTGGCAAAATTAGAGAAAATATTTATAATTCCTATCTTGGTTAGTCTAACATTTTGTTCTTAATTTACTTTCTATTATAACTAAGAAAAACTATAATTATAACTAATCTTCAACTCCATCAAAGACTCCGGAAAGGTGAAATGTTATCTAGTGATAGGGACCTCAAGCTGCTTGGACAATCACCCAAAGTAACTCTGCAATGTTGGAGCATCCAATTCTGGCATACAGGGTTAGCATCTCTGACAGATTTTCCTGTGAAGCAGGATTTTTGAAGAACTGTCCCACCTTGTCTTGGCAAAGTTCTGCAGTCACTTTCTTTTGTGTCCTGCTTGTCCAATTTGGACAGCATACTGTCAGCAGTCAAAGCAAGGGCAGTTTCTTGCCCAGTAGCTAACTTTTGCTAAAAAAGAAAGTAAACTCCATATAGAGTTTCTTCGATGACCATCATCTTCTCTGAAGTAGATTGGTGCTGCTAGGAACAGATGTGTCTCACTGTCAAGAAAAGCCTAAGTTCTTAAAACATTTTAAATGCCATATTCTATAGGTCTTTGAGGTGTTTCAAGATTGCCTATCTATCTGAAATATATCTCTGTATGACCTTAAAGCATATAAAACATGACTATAAGTTTATAAAAGACTATTAATCTGCATTTTTAATTATATATTACATTTTTAAAATGAGCTGCATAAACATAATACCCTAAAGAAGAGTAGAACTATACAAACAGTATAACAAAATTAACTTTAAATTTGTATCATTAAAGTAAATATCATACCAATGTAAAATATGTAAGATTAATAGTTGTTTTTTGGATTAAAGTAGATTCAATTATCTACCCTTTTATCCTATCATTTCTATATTCCCTCTTTTTCTTTTCAGAACAAAATCCCTGAATCTAATTTACTTTGTTTATCTTTTTTCCTGACTATTAACCATAACAACTTATAACTATCCCCCCTAAATGATGATAAACATTCATAATTTACTTTTGGGAATGTGGGTATAGTTCTCTAGACTACTTCCTGTTGATTTGGGGTGCTAGTAATCTTTATGGGATCTTGAGAAAATTTAGGATTATGGTCAAGTCCTGACTTGAGAATTCTGTGAGGCTGGAACAGCTCAGCCAGCAGCTTTGAAGCTGTTCTGAATGCATAACTCAGAGGAAATTGCAACAGAGGCTCTCTGGAAGATTGGATCACCTGGGCCATCTGTTCCCATCAGAGATTTTTCAGGGGGGTCTTCCTCAATCAAACCTGATTTTTCTTAACTCAGAATGAACCCAGAGCATCTCATTTGCTGTGGAAATAAAAGCAGAAACTCGTTCCTAAAGTAACATATCTTTTTACTTAAATTTTGAAGTCAAGATATTTTTAAAATAAATAGGTTGGTTTAATCTAGCAGCTTTAATAATCAAATGTCTCTCAGTAGTTGTCACTTGTTCATTAGCCATCAAAAAATTAAAGATAAAACAATAACATACAGTATCCAGACTCTCTGTGTATTTTCTATCTTTACATCGCTTATTATATTTTTTTTTTACTCTGCTTCTTTCTTAAGGACTTTTTCTAACCGTTTTCTTTACTCTCTCAAGCTTTAAACAGTTTTAAACACACTGTGACCCGTTTAGAGTCTCTTTTTGTCTAAGTCTGTCCTTGCTGTTCATCTGTAACCTTTTCTATCGGCATGGGCAAAAAAAAAAATTGCTGTGTAACTTAAATCAGGGCATGCTGGGCTGGATCCTCCTCCTCGGTTCCTTGAGAGGCTAGTCTCATGGCAGAGTCACATTTACTGCCAGCTGTGAAAACAATGTTTACTGCTCCAACTCTGGGAAGTTTCTGGGTCCATGCCGCCCCCAAATAGCCTGCTTCCAGCTGCTCATAAGCACCATATAAGTGTTTGGTAGTAGGACATCTTAAAGGAGCAGCCTGTTTTTGCCACTAATAGCAAGCCAGGAAGCTGTCTCTTAAAGGAGCTGCACCTCTGTTCACCACGAACAAACAGAGCCCACCAGAGAAAGGCAGCTACCAAGAAGCCATGATTGACTACATTCTTGTGTGTCTAGAATCCTTTTTTAAACTTTGTCAGGTTTTATGTGGAAATTTCGGCCCCACATTGGAATGCAATATGTAAACGGAAGTTTCTGTCCTGCCAGAAACTCCCAAATACTCAGCAGCCACTTCCCAAATTACCACACAGAAGCTTATGTTAATTATAAATACTCAGCTGGTAGCCCAGGCTTTTTACTAACTAGCTTTTACACTTAAATTAACACATAATTCTTATCTATGTTCAATCACGTGGCTTGGTACCTTTTCTCAGTACAACATTCTCATCTTGCTTCCTCTGTGTCTGGCTTGTGAGTCCTGACTCTGCCCTTCCTCTTTCCAGTATTCTTAGTTTGGTCGCCCTGCCTATACTCCTGCCTGGCTGCTGACCAATCAGCATTTTATTAAACCAATTCGAGTGACAAATCTTTACAGTGTACAAGAGGATTATTCCATAGCACATGCCTTCTATTCTGCTCAATATGCATTTCTGGAGCACTTACCATACTACAGTAAGGCACTGTAGGAGACTTCATCCATAACAATGGGTTCACTGCCAGAAATACATGCCCCATACTCCAAAGGAGAATGAGTCTAGGATGAGACAGAAATACCAAAAGTAACTACAATATAACAGAAATAGTGGACGATTCAAAGGGAAGGAGGCACAAGATGCACCTACAACAGTGGAAACAAGTGATTAATTCCAGGTGAGGCCAAGAGAGCAGAGGTAAACTGTCTGGAATAAGAATATTCAAGCAGGTTTTGAAGAATAATATAATAGCTACTACTCCTATAAAGTGCTTATTGTGTGCTTGGTGTCAGTTCATATTATCCCATTTAATCCCAATCAAAAGTCACTCCTTTTTCCTAGAAATTAGAACTGTAGATATGCAGACAAATGGAAACTGAGAATGCCAGAAATGATATGTAAAAAGAAGCAAAGATAAAGAGATAGCATGAACAAGATAGAGAAAAGAAGGATTGACTATTTAAATAGGCATTGCCAAGTTTTTCTTTCAAATTTGTATGGTCTCAGTTCAAAGACCTATAGATGGAATTCACGACTCTTCTTATTGGCTCTGCTGAGGTCTATATCTGATGCCATCCCTCCTAATCAGCTTGTTGGATGAAGACAGTCATGTGTCCCAACATAAATTAGTAAAAATTCAGTCTCCTGTGTGTTTTCAGGTGTGTGTCTGTGTGTGTGTGTGTGTGTGTGTGTGTGTGTGTGTGTGTGTCTGCACAGAGGCTAGCCAGGGGAGGAGGTCATTTGTCCTGTGCTCTATCACTCTCCATTTTATTATCCCGAGAAAAGTGTTCTCTTGAACCTAAAGCTGAGCTAGCACCCAGCATATCCTAGTACTTTTTCTCTGTCCACCAGAGCACTGGGGTTACTGGCTCATTAGCTTTTACATGGGTACTAGGATTTACACTTAGGTTTTCATGCTTGAGTAGCAAGTTTCCTTATCCACTGAACCATTACTTTGTTCTCAGTTTTCTTATCCACTGAACCATTTCTTTGGTATCAATAATCCTTAACATTTTAGATGGCAAAACAATGAAAGGCATCTTGAAAAAAGTGGGTTGGGAAAAAGGTCTAGGGAGAGGAAAAGAAAATAGAGGAAGAGGGGGAAGAGGAGAAGGAGTAGAAGACAGCAGCAAAAGAAAAGTGACAATGGCAAACTGAAACGAGGTTTCCCAAGATCTTTCTAGAGTCTGCTTTTGTAGCCTCTCTTCTTGAATTCTGTAAGATACTTCAGATAGCTTAATAGTTGGAGGTTAGAATTATCTCCAAATAAAAAGAATTTTCCTTGTAATCAAAAGAAGAATGTGGACAATGACTTTACAGAAGCATATCATCAATGTACTAGCCTACCCTTGACTTAATACTTAATACTTTGTTTCACTCACAACAGTAAATTCTGATCTTGCTAAACTGTGAGGAAATAAAATTTAGTTCATATAATATTAAAATATTAAATAATAAGACTTAAACACTTTAGCCATTTCTCTATCTATAC
The DNA here is from genome assembly GCA_001675575.1 of Neotoma lepida. NCBI lineage: Eukaryota > Metazoa > Chordata > Mammalia > Rodentia > Cricetidae > Neotoma > Neotoma lepida. The sequence goes on along the minus strand of LZPO01097246.1, from coordinate 149,417 downwards.
TATATACTATATGTTTAGATCCTTATTTAATGTTCAGAAGTTTAATGATCATAAAAAATTGAGACAATTAAGATTCAACCATGATTTAAAGACTACATTTTGTATAAAATTCAACTGAATAGGTTGAGTTCAACCAGGTAATTTTTCCTCTTTCCCATGTCATTACCCCATAGTGAAACAAGACCGAATTAGTACTTGGTGAGCACTTCCACACATACAAGAGGGATATTTTGTATTTGGTGGTTTTTCTAACAGGCCGTCATTCAGTCATACTAATAAAATGGAGAATAATGAAAGGAAAAAATTTTAAGGTTTGATTTGAAACTGATATTCAGTCACATAAAAATATAGTGAGGCTTGCTGAAAGTTGGGGGCCTTTGTTCCTCTCTGTTCTGCTTCCATTAAAGACAATTTTGAGCATTAGATGATCTTGGATATGAAAGTACTTTCTCTTAATATTATGAAACTATGAGCAATTAGAGAAGTGAGAGGAATTGACATTTATTGACTTGTTTGCTACCTCATTTTTTCTACAAAACAATATCAGTTAAGGATTACTTTCAACTGTCAATTTACAGATGTGGAAATGAAGGCTTGTGGGGTCTTTAAATTGTCTAAGACATTTTAAAATTCTGCTTTGTAACACTACAAGTTTACTCTATGTCTCAATATTCAAATTAATTTTTCATCTTTGAAGCTAGTTACAAGAACCCTCAAGTACAAGGATTCAATGAGTTGTATATATTCTCCATAATGAAATAAACTGAGGATTCGGGCTACTTCCCCATGCTAAGTACCCCCTTCCTTGTGATTCTAGCGTTGAGTGTTGACCTAGCTCAGTTAAGAACTTGTTCACTTCACTACAGGATAGTGATGTTTTTAATTCTTAAAAGAGAAGATAAGGGAAACAGTGCCATGTGGCAGTACATGAATGTATAGAGAACCCACAACTGTAGTGAACTAAAAAATTACTACAAAGAGGCCCAGCAGAAGTAACAAGTGTGAACAGAAATCCAGCTACAACTCTGTTCTGCAAAACAGAATGGTGTTACATCTCTCACAGGAAATATTTCTCTGCCATTATGCTCAAAGACACTCAAAAAACACTGTGCATAAACACAGGAGGAGTGGTTTTTATTGATTCATAAAAAAACTATATTAACTAGTAGATACCTACTTCTTCCAAAGGCACATCTTAATGTTAGGCAAAAAGGCAATTCTTGAATAAGAGAATATTACCTTTGTGTATCCCATGTCCCTAAAAGTTGTCTCAAAATTAAAATGCTCCTTTGAGAGATACAGAATTTGTAAGTCACTAGGCACTTCTTCAGAAGATATTCAGCATGTACCTGGATGACAGTAGGCAGGGGTGTATAAATAATAGCTCAAACCTCTCTGTGAAGCTCTACACACATATCTCAATCCTAACTATAGAGCATATTATGAATCTAAAGATGTCCTTTAACTTGGATTTTGAGGAAGTAGAGGTATTGCTTAAGAATCAATTCTCAATGTGATGCTACATTTTTACTGAGTTTAAGAAACACAGACAGACAAAAAAAGAAGAAAAAGAGAGGAATAAATAATAAATAAATAAAGGAAGAAAGAAAGAAGATAGATTGATTTTCACCCACATTCTACCTATATTAGAATGGGTTATTATCTAGAGTCTGGAACTTATATTTTTCAAGGGCTTCTATTACTTCCTTAGTAAGAGCAGTGACTCATTATGCACAGTGTTTTGCAGACTGTGATTTATGCTGAATACTTGTTTTCTTCCTGGACATTTGGAATTCTAGCAGATTTGAGGCAGAGAATGCTGAGGTGCCCAAAGCTAACTGAAATCTTGAACTCTGAATCAATAATTAATTTCTCTAGTAGATAACTTTCATATATGTTTTCAAAATTCCATTTTGGAGGAATTGAATGCCCCTTTCTGACACTACTTGGAGAATACCTTTGAAATATTTTGTTGAATTCAGAATTGGTCCCCATGTTCATTATTCCTTTGTTGCTTTTACTTTTTTTTTTTAATCACAGAAGCAGATAGAAACCAGCAGAAAAGGTTTTCATCTGATGACTTAAACAATTAGCAGCTCAAAATGCCCCCACACCATAGAATATGATAATTTGCATTTTACTTTTCTCCTCAAAGGTTTCTAGAGACAGTTTACTAAAACAATACACTTCAAATAATATTCAAATATGAATATTATCTCATTATTTGAAAGTATGCATATGGAAATATGGTAAAAGAAAGAAAAGAATACAAGAAAACATTGAGAGTTGATTTTTCTATTAGGATAGTAGAAGTTTAAATCCAGAATATTTTCTTTAAGCCTAATATGGAAGTCAAAGTGGTCAAAAAATCTATTATTTTAGCAATGAGATTAGAGTTTGCCTATGACTGCTGAATGTCATATGTCAGGAATCTTCTAATAAATATGAGTAAAGCAAGCCTTTTTAAATTTATCAGACATACGAATAATGCCAGACTGAGGTTGCAATGGGTCCTTAAACTCATACACATGCATGCTTTCTGATTTTATTTCTCAAATTAAAAGAAAGCCTAGAGAAATGAATACTTATGAATGAATTAGTTGGGACTGAAATAATACACCTAAGCAATAGCAACCCTATCCAATAATGCTTCTGGTCTCTAATCATAACTACCAGCTACAGTTTATTGTGTCTATAAATAAAGGTTCTCTTTAGAACATTCCATCTAAATGATAACTTCCTGGAAATGATATACAGATTACATGTCTGATTCATCCTGACAGATCTATGTCCTGTGTCTATTCTTAACTCTCACAGAGGAAACTCCTAAATTGATCTGGTTGGATGGTCTCTTGGCAAACAGGAAGAACAAATCCAGTGTATATAATTGTGGCTTAAAACAACAAAGGAAAAGACTGACGCTACATCTATTTTGTTGTTGTTGTTGTTTTTTGTTTTTTGTTTTTTGTTTTTCGAGACAGGGTTTCTCTGTGTAGCTTTGGTGCCTTTCCTGAAACTCACTCGGTAGCCCAGGCTGGCCTCAAACTCACAGAGATCCACCTGCCTCTGCCTCCTGAGTGCTGGGATTAAAGGCATGCGCCACCACCGCCCGGCTGCTACATCTATCTTTATGCAAATATAACTATTTAAATAAAATGCAGCTATCCTTTTAAAGTTTTTAGTATAGGCAGTTACAATTGAGTAAAACATGTGGAGTTAAATATTTGGGAATTTATGTCTAACTTTTTAATAAAGTTGTCTAATTATGAAAAAAAGAGTTGATTTTTCAATGAAGTGATAGAATTATATTTTTTCTTTTCTTTTTATTGAAATGTATATTCCATACTTTCTAAAATAAGTACATACTGCTTTTATAATGAATACTTTTTAAACACTATATAAACCTGAATACTCAAACATAATTAACAATAGAAAAATCAGGCAAAGTACATAAAAGATATAGGAAGACATTCTGAGATATGCATTGAAAATACATATAAAGATTGCAAGGACCTTTAGAACAGTTAACATTCATGCTGCAAATTAGACTCTAAATTTCCTGATAGTAAATACAAAATGATTATAGTTAAAACAGTTAAAAATCAGGGAGGTACTGTATTTGTATCACAGTATAACGAATTGATATAACCTTAGCCATAAAACAAATGACACAGAATGAAACACCCACCCACTTACCACCACCACCACCACCACCACCACCACCATCATGAACAGAAACAAAATACCAGTGTTGTGCTTCAGAAATCTTGCAGTCAGGACTGAATTTTCATTTGTAGTTTCTGAGTTAAAGTCTGTTTCTCTTTCCATTTTCCTTCTTGGTTGAATTTAGTTCTTCACTGTTGTTGGACTTGAGAAAGAAACACAGGTGATTGTGTTAGGACCAAGCACATAATCTCCTTCTACAAAAATCAAACAAAACAGCACTAGAGAGATGCCTCAGCAGTTAACAGCATTTGTTGCTCTCGTAGAGGACCCAGATTTGGTTCCCAACACCCACATAGTGGCACAGAAACATCTGAAACTCCAGTTCTGAGTCTCCAGCTGATACCCTCTTCTGACCTCCATGTACACTAGACATGCACATGGACACATGCAGACATGAAGACAAAACAATCATACACATAAAATGTTTTCAAAGCAGTAAAAGATTGATAATAAAATCTATCACACATACAATCCATGGAATTATATAGAAAGCATTTACAGCAGTATTACTTATGACAGAAAAGGCAGAAGGCCAATGAAGTCCATTAATGGACAGATGAATGGATGGAGAAAACAAGAATGTTGACATGCTTATAAAATATACTATTCAATGTACAAAAGAAAAAATATGTTAATGAATACTGCAAGATTGATAAACCTTGAAAATATTCTAAGCCAAGGAAGCCATACACAAAAGGCAACATTTTTGGATAATCTAAAATGTACAAAACAGGCAATACAATACAGATAGAGTGCTAAATAACCTCACCCAGATGCTATAATTTGACTGTTGAATAACACAAAGGCCTATGTGTGAAAGGATTGGTCCTTAAGATAGGGCTATTGTGAGAAGTTAAAACATTTAGGAGATAGGGAATTACAGAAGGCCCTTAGATCTCCTAAAGGGAATTTGAGATCTTACTCATCCTCTCTCTGCTCTGGTTCAAGATGTGTGCATTTTGCTTATGCATATATTCTTGCCAGGATGTGCCTCAATTTACCACTCTTGTTTCCAAAAACATGCTAAATTACCATTTTCCCTGAGTATGTTTCTTCTTCTGATATTTTGTGTTAATAATGTGAAGCTGACTAACACACTAGGTAACAGAAAAAGGGAAAATTGACCTTGTTAATGATGGTCATTATGTAACATAAAAAATATACTGAATTACAATGAACTTTATACATTAAAATGGTGCATTAAATGGTCCATAAATCATACGTCAGCATCAAAGGAAAATATTTTTTAAAAAAGCTTTAGAAAAAAAAAAGAATTCAGAAAAGATATTCCCCTTGGCACATAATACGAAAGGTACAGAACAAAGAAAGAATATTGAAAGCTGCAAGTGAAAAACACCAAGTATAAAGGTAGACTTATTAGAATAACAACCAAATGTTCAATGGAAACACTAAATGCTGGGAAGGCCAGGGCCTGGACAGATATCTTGCAGATTCTAAGAGACCACAGATGCCAGGCCAAATTGCTATACCCAGCAACATTTTCAATCACAATAGATGGAGAAAATAAGACATTCCATGATAACACCAATGTAAGCAATATCTTTCTCCAAATCCAGCCATACAGAAGGAACTAAGAGAAAACTCTAACCCAAAGAGGTTAACAACACCTAGGAAAATATAAACGTTAAATAATCCAATATCAGCAAATTAAAAGAACAGAACACACACACACACACACACACACCTCTACATACACACACATACACTGTTAGCTGTTAGCTGTTAAGTTTATCTCGCAACATCAATGTTTTCAACTCCCCAATAAAAAGACAAAGACTAACATAGTGAATGTGAAAATGGGATTCAACCTTCCATTGCATCTGT
>LZPO01097246.1:91183-135519 GCA_001675575.1 Neotoma lepida | reverse complement strand
GCCTGGAACTCGATTTATAGACAGGGCTGGGCCTCGAACTCAGAGATGTGCCCACCTCTGCGGTCCACGTGCTGGAATTAAAGGCATGCACCAGCACACCAGGCCGCGAGACTGTTTTAATGGAAAGTTGAAAGTAAATCTGGCATTGTGAAGTGGTGTGCAGTGTGTTGGCACAGTTTAAGCATCGCTGCACTAGGAACTGGAGACTTGGGATGAAAATTGCGAGTTTGGGTCAAATAATAGGGCTCTTGTTAAAAATAGTAATAAGGTGCTGGAGAGATGGTTCAGTAGGTAAGAGCACTGGCTGCTCTTGCTATAGGACCAAGGTTCCGGTTCCTGGCATCCACATGGTGGTTCACAGCTGTCTGTAGCTCCAGTTCCAGGACATCTGATACCCTCTTCTGCCTTCTTGGCCATCAGGCACTCACATGGTACACATATGTGCATTCAGGCAAAACACACATACACAGAAAATAAAAATAAATTTTATAAAAGCTGAGCATGGTGGCACACTTCTTTAATCTCAGCACTCAGGAGGCAGAGGCAGGGGGATCTCTGTGAGTTTGAGGCCTATCTGGTCCATAAAGGGAGTTCCAGGACAGCCAGACCCCAGCTATCACACCAAGAAACCCTGTCTTGAAACAAACAAACAAAAATAATACTAACACTTAGTAATGATGATAATAATGCAAATCAAGCACAGTAGTTGCCAGCACTGTGTTGGCAGAGGATTGTCTGGGTTATATATGAAATTACACCTCAAAATTAACATAATAAACTGGGTATGTTAGCTAAGTGGGCAGCATGGAGTCATTGGAGTGTTAACCAAGGACTCATTGATGGAGACAAGAGGATACCACCATGGTGAGACTGAGTCCTACCCTGGACTATAGAGACTTTGCCTAAACAAGTGGTAGCAGGTGGAGGAGGATGGGCAGGAGACTGAGCTCTGGTGCGATGGTGGACAGCGTGTCCTTATTGGCACTTTTCTGGGAAACTTTATTAAAAAAAAAAGGAGGGAGTAGTTCAGAGTTTAATCAGGAAGTGTGCTTGGTTGTCTGCTGGTGAATGGTGGTAACAGGCCTCTAAGTAAGCCTTGGCTGTATAATGAGTTTGTCTCAGAAGAGAAAAAACTGAAGGGGAAGGGAGGGAGGGAGGGGGCTAGGTGGTGAACATTATGGCACATGGCTGCATACTGTATTCCCTGCCTGCTGTAGGAAGCAGTGAGGGTCTCACTTTAATGTCTTAATTTCTATTTAATTTCACTCAAGGAGAAAGTGACTTATTTTAAGCTATGATAGACTGCACCTAAGTTTATGAGAAACTTTCAGCTGCTTAACCAGGGTTGTAGAATTCTAGCTTTGTCCACAATTAGCAAAGTCTTTTGATAATACTGCATTATTTATTTGAGGTGTAATTACACTATGTTCTGATGACTAATAGAATAGTAAAAATAACCTTCAAGTTTTTTTTTAAATCACACAGAACCTCAGATAACAAACATCACTGGAATTAATAGTGATTTGAAAAATTAATTTATTCGTATTAAACATATGTCCATAGGTTGAAAATATTATCATTTAAATTGGATTTTTGATTTATATATTATAAATAATATACTGTCATCAGATTCTAAACCAAATAATCTCTAAAGACTGTTTCTTTTGTGTGTGTCAATAATATGTATGTGTCTGTGTTTGTGTGTGTGTACTTGTGTGCTTTTTGACAATCTTTCTATGTGTGATCTAGTACTTGATATATAGATCGAGATGATCTTCTTGATTCAGCCTCTTGAATGTAGGGATTACCATACCTGGATACAGCTTGAATTATCTGTTTTAATATTTGTATTTCACTGGGAACAAATTGATTCCTCCTTAAGTAAATATGATATGAAATTTCAAGGAAGCACTACAGTTAATATACTGTGTCTTGCAATTATAATTTAAAGAAATAGTTATTGTCTCAACTGTGTTGTCTTTTCAAAGTTATGAAACCTTGTTAACTTTATAGCATCTTCAACTTTAAGGAGCTTAATCTCTAGTATTCTGTGTGCTGATTTAACTGTTTTAATCTCATCAACACTCAAATGCTTCATCTTTAAATTCTCAGACTCTTTTAATCTCATCAACACTCAAATGCTTCATCTTTAAATTCTCAAACTCTTGAGTTCCAAACATTTTATCTGAAACATCTTGCTTAATTATCTACTTAATATTCCACAATGCTTGGGATGCCTTGTGGTATACTATTTCTTTTCTACTCCCTTGATCTATCATCTGGTTCAGACCTCATTTGACTCCTAATACAACCTGGGACTAAATTGGTTTCTTTTCTAATGTTCTTGTTGAGGATCACTTGCTTATTTGTAATTTAAATCTTTGCATATCATTTCCCACCTGTTAACCCTAATCTCTGCCTTCCATATCAATGATCTCTTTGTTATTATGGACTCATCATTTCTACCAATGTATAGATGAAATGTTTCTTTCTTCATGGATCCTTATCTGGACTCCACATTCAAAAAGATTTACATTTCTAAAATTCTTTGTTTATACGTTTTGAAAAGCATTTCTGTTACTGACCTTCTGAATTATAAGTATGCTTGCTATAATTTCATTATACTTCAACACAACTTTGAGCCTCTTGAAGGGACAGCTTGATTCGGAAGTGGTTATCAAGTAGGTTTGACTGAAGCTGAAGTGTAGTATAGTGGCAAATGAAGTATGAAAGTCAATTAGTAGTCTTGAAAAGTAGACATGTAGAGAAGGTTTTCTGGAATACAGAATTGCTAATATGTTTGCTCAGCCCCTAATTTAAGGCCTAACATGCTAACTGTTATTCAGCAAAAGGAAAAATTTAAAAAAATGTTAATCACTTTGAAGGCAATGCCATTATTAAGACAGTTAACAAATGATGACATGGATGAAAAGATTTATGCAGAGTATGGATGTAGTCCACTATATAGCATGTAGATACTTGATTTTAAAGTTTTCTAAGTGTGTGTGTGTGTGTGAGTATGTGTGTTTGTGTACATTTTTGTGAGAATGTGGACATGTGCATGCTACAGTACATGTGGAGGTCAGAGAAAAACTTCTGATGTTGGTCCTTTTTTATCTTGCTTGAGATAGATTTTCTGCTGCATATACCAAGCTGGGAGTCCACCAATTTCTGGGAATACTCTTGTATCCATCTCTCATAGATGCTCATGTCATACATACAGCATTTACGTGGATGCTGAGGTTTTTGAACTCAGGTCTTCATGCTATTGCAGCAATATGCTTTTATACACTAAGCCATTTCCCCAGCTTAGATACAGCTGTATGTTGATGAGTGTACAAAACATCCAATAAATTTATAGTACTATTTGAAATCAGATGTGGTGGCTCATGTCTGTAATCCTAGCATTTAAGATGTAGGAGAATTGCAAGCCCTGGTGGCTAAAGGCTATAATCCCTGCTACTAGGAAGCTGAACAGTAGGATCCCAAGTTCAAGGCCATCCTAGGTTTTTAGAAAAAAATGGGCTATAGAGTGAAGCTAGGTCCTGGCATGTTAGGTTTCTTTACATGAGTGCTGGGATCCAAACTCTGATCCTCATAATTGCAGAGCAAGCAATCTTAACCACTGAGTCATCTCTACCAAATGTTTATTTTATATAAAAATAAATATCACAAAGAAGATATAACTAAATTAAGTGACAGTAGGGTATCACAAGGGATGGCTTAGGATTCACTCTCCACAAATGAAGAAACAGAATCAGAAAAGTTACATTTTCATGGGTTATACATAAATGGCAGTCTTTGGAAACAAGTCTCTGATATAGCATCTGTGTACCTTCTGTGGCAGCATGATACTCTCTGATGTTATTGCTTGTTGAAGAAAAACTCTTTTACTTAACCATTTTCTTCCCAGAGCTTTTTTCTTATTTTAAAGTTATTTTATTTCCATAAATAGTACATGCATTCTCCTTGTAAAAATGTTGACCACTTGCCTCATTTCTGTATCTGAATAAAGCATTGGTAAATGTTTAATGTCTTGAGAACATTTCCCATGTCCTGAGAAACTTAGAGGATAGTGTTATAAAATAGTAATAAAATTATAAAATCAAGTTATATTAAAATACATTCTGAAAATTAAAATATTACTAAAATTAAGTCAGTAATTAAAAATATCTGGGAAGTAAAGTAGCATTTTTAACATTATTAATATAATATTATCATGGGTTTGTTTTCACATACATGGTATTATATGTGGCAATCTATTCAGGAAGATTTTGTTTTCACTCACATGTATGGGAGTACATTTATATTTATCCACACCCCTATTAATGAATATTTCTTTTATTGACAATATTTTAGTTGATGAAAAGGTATCATGTATTTTTGTTTTACATATGTACTAGAATTTCTTGAGGGTTAGAACTGAATCCCCCATCTTTACTATGCATTACATAGTTTGTCACCAGACTTTCCTCCTTATAAAAGACTGCAAACTGCTTGCAAATGGCAGCTATCTTTGGATATACCTTGCCCTAGCACAGATCCTGGGCCAATTACATAGCAGTCTGAGATGAATAAAAGTTCTCAAATCATAGTGCTGCTATCAGTTCTGCTGTAAACTTTCTTATGATCATTTTTCACAAAAAAACATGAATCTCCTTACAGCTTTGAGCAAACTAAACAAGAAACTGCTTTCTCACTCATATCTCTCTCTCCCCTCTCTGTTCTCTATAACTTTTATACCCTTAGATTTTTTCCTTTGTCTTTCATTTCCATTTTTACTCATACTTAATCATTAGTTGTGCTAACCAATTGTGTGTGTGTAGTCCATTTTCTGTGCCTGGGAGTTGTTGAAGAGAACAATAATTCTTTAACTCATGTATCCATGTACTTGACAGATACTTTCAGAAATAAACTTATTATCAAAATGCATGTGGTCCTACTTTTGTCTTTCCTTAGGCTTTCAAGATAGAATAGAATGACTCTCACCATACATTCCAAGTTGTCCCCATTTCTGTTTTGTTAAAATTATTCCATTCATTGCCTTGATTACAGTGGTATGAGTTACAAAATGAAACCTATGATTAAAAATTATATTAGTGAAAATAGTAGCAACAGTTCTATTTCAAAGGTGATAAATCCAAGAAAAGATTCGTCTTCCCAAGTATGCTATCATAAGAGATTTTCTGGCTGAGTTACAAGGAGATTAGGCAAACAGAATTACAGAACTGGGCTTTCCATTCTAATTATTTAAGAATTTCATAAACTTAGAGCTATCTAATGTCCTAGCACAGGACAAAGCAAGCTGCCCACAAAACAAATCCTCCCACATTATCTGGTTTTATAAATAACATGTTGTTGAAAGAACAAAGTCCATTTGTCTTTGGCATTATCTATCACTACTCTGTTGCTACAATGATAGGATTGAGGAGTGGGAACAAACATTTCTTTGTAGATTTCAGAAGCCTAAACTACTTATTCTTCAGCTCTTTAGAAATAGTTCGCTAATCCACACTCTACAGAAAGGTCAACAATCAATGATAAGCCAGTAATTGTTCTAGGAACACATGGATCAATGGGCTCCCTTTTATTTAGCCTAATCGAGTCAGATAGCTGTTTGCATTGAGATAATTTTCCTAACTTTCCTTTATTTTTTGCTTCTAATCCATCATCTTTATCATAGAAAAATCTTTTGAAAATGCTATTAATGACATTTCCTTTTTTCCAATGCTACCTGGCTTTCAAGAACTCCTGCTACCATATATCTATCAAAAGTGACTCCCACTTTCCCTAACACAAGGTTCCTGTTTAGGTTCCTATTTCCTTAACACATGGAAAGTTATTAATATGATGATAATTTATGGTGAGGTCCTCATTTTGTGAATTTGACTAAGCTGCATTTCCCCCCAAAATGTACTTTTTTGTTCTCTAAATGATGTATTTTTAAACATTCTCCCACTTTCATTCTCCTATCTCTATCTCCCACCCCTTCCCCAGTTCTCCCATGCATTCTCTTCTTTTCTTGCTCTCCTTCTTTTGTGTTGTTGAGGATTGAATGCAGGGACTTGTGTACAATAGACAAATGATCTACCACTGTACTGCGTCTCCAGTTCATTTTGGTACTTTCTATAAATTTTGAGACAGGATTCTGGATAAATTGCTCAGACTGACCTTGAACACACCCTATAGCTCAGGCTGCCTTTGAATTTGAGAGCTTATTGTTTAGCTTCCCGAGTAGCTGGGATTATAGCCTGTAGCCACCAGATTCCACCTTAGGATCTCTCTTCTTAGCAACTCAGAGTTAGGCAGCCTATAAAAATCTCCTAATTCTGAGGACCATTCTTGTGAAATATGGTTTCCACTTGCCTTATAGATGCCAGTCAGTGGTTTCTTCTTCTTGTTTAATTCTCCTGTTATTTACATTTATATATTTTGACTTGATAAAAGTGTATCAATACCCTAAACAAAAAGAAGAAAAAAAAGTCTTTTTATTTGAAGATACTTTAGTTATAACAAGTAGGTAGTATTTTTTTCTAAAAAAATAGAGCACATTGTGAGAAATAAGGCTTTTTTGTCAACCTAGCAACTTTCTTCTGCCACTATAGAAATCATTTCCCCAGTCCATAAGTAAGAATTGCTAAGAAGAAAAATGTCACTTTATGAGCAGATTGAATGAGTCATGAGCTTAACATTTTCAGAATTAAATATATAGTAAAGAACATCAATCCAACATACATTTAAAGAAATCGTAGTTTCCTAGGTCTAAATACAACCAAATTATCTTCAAAAAACAAATTGGTACATAAATGTGCTGTCAATGAGATTCTATTTTCTCCTCACATCCACAGTACTGTTTCTTAAGCCCAAGTTGAATATTTCACTATAGCAACATGAAATAAATTACCCTGATCAGTCTGAAATAGAAAAATTCTAACATATATGTGATATAGTAAGCAAAGACATCAATGTAAAGTGTCAAAGAGGAAAGATCTTTTGTTGATTATTTGCTACAGTCTGATTTGAAAGAAGTATTCTTTTGTCTCAGGACTAGTCCTGCCTTTCCATCTCACCTTCTCTCCCATTAATAAGACACCACAATGCTGAGATTTCTTTACTGTACTTGCCACATATTCCACACTAAAAATGCATTTATTATTTATCTGAAAATTAAATTTAAAGTGGAGAGGGTCCTGCATTTTATCTGGCAAACCAAACCTATCTGAAACAAAATACTGGCTATGTTCCCATTTCTGGGAGTCAGAAAATGCATGTGTCCCCTCCTCCTGTCAGCCCGTAAAGCCAGACACTTAAAAGGATGTTAGAGACTAGACTCTTCCCTTTTGACACCCCTCTATTATTATCTCCCTTCAGTTGTTAATGCTACCACCCTAGCTTCAGCCCTTTTTTGTCTAGGTGTTTGTAGTAGCTGCCTCAGTGGTCTCTATGCTTCTTAACCTTGTATTATTTGTATCCTCCAATCTGTTCGAAGTCTTCTCCACTGTCTTCCCCACCTCCTCTGCACTTTGTTTTCTAGCCATTCTTGTATGAACATAACTATTTTTTTCTTATTTCCGCCTTGATTACAGTAGCTTAGAATAACCAACCCTCTCATGTTTGCCTGGAACTATATTTACTCCCACTGTATTTGACCTGATCACTTACTTTTAAGGCTCCAAGGTCTCCAACAGTAAAAGCTGTTTCTTATAACTGTGCACTTTGTCAGCTAATAAATGAGTCTTCAACACTGCTTTTCTCATACTCAGAACCTTTCTAAGAACACTGCAGTGGGTTAGTGTTAATTTGTCAGAGAACACATGCTGTTTTGTCCATGTAACAAAATCGTCACTGCAGAAGGCAGAGTGCCTTTATGGCAGGACTTTGTTGAGGAGTTGAGATCATTCTGGATCCAAAGGACAGGCTAATTCAGCAGGAGAAAGTGGATGAGAACTTGGAGAAAAGTCTTAGTAAGGTTTTTATCTTAATTATTTTTTATTTACTTAGATTTGGAAAACTAGAACCCTTGTTAGCCAATAAATATGAAAACTGACGCAAATACCAAATCTTGTCGTAAAATAAATTCCAGCATGAAAAACATAGGAGGAAAATCTATCCTTTTTAATAGTATGTGGTTATAAATTTTTTTTAGCAAGCTATATACAGTAGTCCAATTTACAGAGGTCAAAGGAGAGTCACCACTAAGATTTTAAATTCAGCTGCTTTTATTTGGAATCATGGCTTGATTTTAAAAAGATAATCACAGAAAAACTTTCTGCTTCTTTATACATCCTCTATCTTTAATGCACCTTTGAATGTGGGTCCCCTTGGGCAACCTTTAAGAATCAGGTTATAGATGTATGCTTTATTTCTCTTAATAAGGCTTTTGGGCACCATCTAAAACAGTAACTTTCAACTATGGCTACAGTTTAAAATCATATGGGCAATGTATAAGAAATTTGGATGTCTAGGACCCAGCCCAGAGATTCTGGTTAGGTATGGAGGAAGACCCTGAACTATGATATTTCCTCAAATCTACTCAGATGAATTTACATGCAGTGAGATAGAGTGCTATTGGTTCAATCCTGTAATTGACCTTTTCCTACTAAAGATTCAACTTCTACTTTTTAAAGACTACCCACCCAATACAAAACCAGAGGTGGGCTCAGTGCCTAGCTGCCAACTGTTTGCATCTGCTACGAAGTCATTTCTAGAGGTTCTTAGAGGCTGTACATAATAGACCAGACACCTGAGGGTTCTGTGATATGCACATAGCAGACAGTGCTGATCCATCTTTAGTCTCATAGAGGACTTTGTAGGCAGCGGTTCCTTGTAAGATGGGATCTTACACTTGGTCTGATGTGAGTTTTCTTTTTTCTTTCTGAGAAAAATACTGCTGGAAATACATACTTGGAATTCAATCATACTGCTGTAATTCAATAATATAATGGTTTTCCAAAGAATGAGTGGATTCCAAATTGACTATATGATTACATTCATATTTATCCTACTTTGAGCAATAAGCATAGATTTTAAAGTAATATTAATTGTTGCCACCTAAATAATTTTATGTATATAAGTTTTCCTTCACCTTTTCTGAAAATGATAGTAAGAATTAAATCAAATGAACACTTTGATGTCATCTGATATTAAATAGTGGCATTCTGGCATGCGAGTCTGATCTCTTGCAATTTTACACTTAGTAACTGAAAGGACCAAGTCATCCAGCAGAGAAAATGTCTCCATCTTTAGTCAAAATTATCAAGAAGTATAGAAGTTGATATTGATATTTAAATGTCACTTGTAGTAGGTAGTGACTTATAAATTGACCTTATAAACAAGAATAACGAGTCTTGCAGCAGACATAAAACCAGTGACAAATAAGATTATTAGTATTTCCCAAACATAGAAGCTTCTTTTTATAACTGAAGGAGATGATTGTTTTTATTATTATGCCAATGTGCATCTATTTTTTCTATAGTTTGGCACATACAAGGCCTATGTCTCATGCTGTTGTCCTGAAAATATGTTTCGTGAGTGTGAGAAAGAGTAGGAAGCTATTCAGTGCCCTCTTTCCCTTACTTGTTTGGGGCTCTAGATAAACAGTGTAAATCTCCCACTAAAATCACATGCTGCTGCAGGTATCCTAAATTCCAAAACTTGCATCAGTTCTCATAATAGCTCCTTAATGCCATGTGTGTTCACAGGAGGCTCAGATGTTTAGAACATTATGTTCCCTTGGCCAACATCAGAAATTCTCTGCTGGTCCTCACTTTCTTAAAAAATGGATTTAGTATAGGTAGCTAGCTACCCTTCAGTAGGCAGATTGGAGTTGGACAACGAAGGGGAAAGATCTTTAGTTTGTAGCTAGTATATGCAATTTTTATTATTAAATACATGGACAGACACACAGGTAGATAGACCACAGAGAGGTATCTCCTTTTAAGTCATGAAATAGTTCTGCATGTAATTTTCTGTTTTGGTAAAAGAGAAGAAATGCTGTTAATGAGCTTTATTGTTCGACTAGTTGGTTTCTCATGTGTGGGGCAGAAATGAGACATTTCTTTCAGATTTTCCAATTTTGTAGAGTACAGGTTTTTGAAGTATGACCTGATGATCCTCTGGATTTCTTATTGTCTGTTTTTATGTCTCCCTTTTCATTTCTGATTTTGTTAATTTGGATGTTCTCTCTCTGCCTTTTGGTTAATTTGGATAAGGGCTTGTCTATCTTGTTGATTTTTTTCAAAGAACCAACTCTTTGTTTCATTGATGCTTTATATTGTTCTCTGTGTTTCTATTTTATTGATTTCATCCCTCAATTTGATTATTTCCTGGCATCTATTCCTCTTGGGTGAGTTTGCTTCTTTTTGTTCTAGAGCTTTCAAGTGTGCTGTTAAGTCACTAGTGTGAGATTTCTTCATCTTCTTTATGTGGGCATTTAGTGCTATGAATTTTCCTCTTAGCACTGCTTTCATAGTGTCCCATAGGTTTGGGTATGTTGTTACTTTCATTTTCATTGAATTCTAGGAAATCTTTAATTTCTTTATTTCTTCCTTGACCCATTGGTGATTCAGTTGGGCATTATTCAGTTTCCATGAGATTGTAGGCCTTCTGTAATTTTTGTTGTTGTTAAAATCTAACTTTAGGCCATGGTGGTCTGGTAGAATACAGGAGGTTATTCCAATTTGCTTTGTGACTGACCATGTGGTCAATTTTAGAGAAGGTCCCATGGAGTGCTGAGAAGAAGGTATATTCTTTTGTGTTAGGGTGGAATGTTCTGTAGATATATATTAAGTCCATTTGGGTCATAACATCTGTTAGGTCCTTTATTTCTCTGTTAAGTTTCAGTCTGACAGATCTATCCAGTGGTGAAAGTGTGGTGTTGAAATATCCCACTACTAGTATGTGGAGTTCAATGTGCGATTTAAGCTTTAGTAATGTTTCTTTTACAAATGTTGGTGCCATTGTTTTTTGGGCATAAATGTTCAGAAGTGAGACTTCATCTTGGTTTTCCCTGTGGTAAATATGTAATGTCCTTCCCGATCTCTTTCGATTGATTTTAGTTTGAAGTCTATTTTATTAGATACTAGGATAGCTTTGGATACAGTTTGCTTCTTAAGTCCGTTTGATTTGAAAGTTTACTCTGAGGTAGTGTCTGTCTTGAAGTTGAGGTGTGTTTCTTGTGTGCTGCAGAAGGATGGATCCTGTTTTCGCATCCATTCTGTTAACCTGTGTCTTTTTATAGGGAAATTGAGTCCATTGATATTAAGGGATATTAATGACCAATGATTGTTAATTCCTGTAATTTTTTTGGTGGTAGTGTTGTGTGTTTCCCATCTTTGGTATTTGTTGGTGTGGGATTATCTATTGCCTGAGTTTTCATGGGTATATCTAACTTCCTTAGGTTGGATTTTTCCTTCTAGTCCTTTCTGTAAGGCTGGATTTGTGGATAGGTATTGTTTAAATCTGGTTTTCTCATGGAATATTTTGTTTACTCCGTCTATGGCGATTGAGAGTTTTGCTGGGTATAGTAGTCTGGGCTGGAATCCATGGTCTCTTAGTGTCTGCATAACATCTGTCCAGGACCTTCTGGCTTTCAGAGTCTCCATTAAGAAGTCATGTGTTATTCTGATGGGTCTGCCTTTATATGTTACTTGCCCTGTTTCCTTTGCAGCTCTTAATATTTTTTTCTTTATTCTGTATGTTTAGTGGTTTGATTATTATGTGGCGAGGGGACTTTTTGGTTTTTTTTTTTTTTTTATCCAGTCTATTTGGTGTTCTGTAAGCTTTTTGTATCTTCGTAGGCATTTCCTTCTTTAGGTTGGGAAAGTTTTCTTCTACAATTTTGTTGAATATATTTTTTGTGCCTTTGAGTTGGTATTCTTCTCCTTCTATCCTTATTATTCTTAGGTTTGGTCTTTTTATGGTGTCCCAAATATCCTGGATGTTTTGTTTCATGGCTTTGTTGGCTTAGTGTTTTCTTTAACTGATGAATCTATTTCTTCTATGGTATCTTCAATGCCAGAGATTCTCTCTTCCATCTCTTACATTCTCTTGGTTATCCTTGCATCTGTAGTTCCTGTTCATTTACTCAGATTTTCCATTTCCACTATTCCCTCAGTTTGTGTCTTCTTTATTGTNTCTATTTCAGTTTTCAAATTTTGAACTGTTTCCTTCACCTGTTTAATTGCTTTTTCTTGGCTTTCTTTAAGGGGTTTATTGACTTCTTCCAATTTTTTTGTCTTTTCCTCAATTTCTTTAAGGGAATTTTTCATTTCCTCTTTAAATGCCTCTATCATCTTCTTAAAGTCATTTTTAAGGTGGATTTCTTATGTGGGATTTATTGATTTCTTCCAATTTTTTGTCTTTTCATCAATTTCTTTAAGGGAATTTTTCATTTCCACTTTAAAGTGTCTTTTCGTCAATTTATTTAAGGGAATTTTTCATTTCCTCTTTAAAGTCCTCTATCATCTTCTTGTAGTCATTTTTAAGGTTGAGTTCTTCTGCTTCTCTTTTGGTATGATCAAGTCTTGCTGATGTAGAACCACTAGGTTCTGATGGTGCCATATTGGTATTTATGTTATTGACTTTATTTTTGCACTGGCGTCTACCCATCTCTTCCTTCACTAGGTGCAAGTGGTGTCTGTGTCTGAGGGAGCCTCTCTTGGTCCCATTGATACTCTTGGTCCAATGGGAGCTCATGGTCTAATTGGGGCTCTTAGTCCAATTGGTGCTGATGGACTCTGTCTCAAGGAGCAGCTGTTAGCCCAATCGGTGAAGGGTGGGCTTATGGCTCCAGTGGTCACTGGTGCCACAGGGGATTGTTGGTTTGGTGAGTGGTGTGGGGGGAAGAATCTGCTGCCCTGTCTCTGGGGCTGCAGTGGCTGTGGGGTCGGGGAGAAGGGCACTGAAAGTGCCCCCGGGGTCTAGGTGTTAGAGAACTGATCTGCCCAGTCTGTTCCCAATCGATGGAGGCTGAGCTTCAAGCCTCATATCATTCACAATTTTCCCCATTGGTTTTAAAGCTTACAGTGAATACAATAATACAAGTCAGTATCAATCACTGAGCTTGGATAGTTTGTACAACTACTGTACCATATTTTGCTCTGCATAGCCATAAGCCAAATTTATCTGGGTAAAGACATTGAGTGAAATAAAACCACAGTGGATTTGCTTTTTAAGATTTCATAGACTCGGTGTCCTTTATCTAGTGCCTCCCTGGCATGTATTTTGTCACTACACATGATCATGGAGGGTGATGCAAAGGAAACTAAACTGTTTTCCATGCTGTGGACATAGAGGAGCTGTCATTAGTATAGTATGATAGGACAAACCTGGCAAGAGTAGTGGACCAGAGACTTTCATTCAATTTCCCATAGAGAAAAATATTTGAAGATGGTTACATTATTATTATTTGCACTATAGTTTAGCTCATGTAGACCACAACATGAGTAAAATAGTTGAAATGGAAATTGTTCACACTATGAACTGCTGTGATAATAGCACAAGCCACAGAATCACTTTTAAGACAAAAGCAGCTAAGAACTTTAAAAACTGCTGAAAAGTCAGAAGTCAATCAATCAATAAATACAGATATTATTAATTTTGAATAGTAAATTCAATAAAATAATAGCTATATATACTAAATGGAAAAAAACACACAGAAGTGATATATGAATAAATTATCTGTTGGGCTTCATGGCATTACTTTTTTTTTGTTTTTGTCACAAATCCTATGAAGTAGAAAGTTTTAAATTCTAGAATAAAGTTTATTAATTAAAAATTTTAATAATGATACACCATCTTAGGCATGTTAACATCATAAGCATACATGATCATAGTGGCTCTGGTGTGCCCAAGAAATAGCTCTGATCTTCTAGTGGCATCTCCATTTCTTCCCTCTTGCCTTGGGAAGGTCCTCCATTTTCATGCCATATTTCTCATGAAGCCAATTGTGAATGTCTTTCACTTTTCAACAGAAATTGAGAAAGCTTCTTGAGTTCCATGAAGCAGGGGTGAATATCTGGGGATTTGAAACACTGACTTTCTAGCAGGTCCTCATTTACCAGCCAGGATTAGGTCTTGGCCTCTGTGCCAGAGTCTGCCTGCTTTTGTATGCAATACCATTGCACCCAGGGAAAATAGCTTTTGTTTAACATGGAAGCCTTCCAGAAAGACAAAATGTATATATTTTGTATATATATTTTTGTTGCTCCCCGCTCTGAGAAAACCTTTAACTTTCCCCATATTTTCAATCTTTTTTTTAACCTTTTTTTCTCTTTAATTAAAGGTGTATTTCATCTTCAAGATTAGAGGTTAAATGCCATATTATTCTAGGGAATCATTCTAAATGTTCCTCATGTCAGTGTAGTCACAGGAATAAATCAACAGTTTTGAATTGAAATCTTATATAAACATCTCTTTAGATTTTCTGTTGTATAAAAATGTAGACAAAAGTAATGAAATTGCTGTCAGGATGATAGCTATGCTCAATCCCCCAGAAAGGTATTTTCTGTTTTTCGTAACCAGATACTTAGAGCTGGTTTATGGGAGAAATATAAAAATAAATGAAAACCTTTCCTAATAACCCAAGATATCTAGATCTTTTAGCTAAAATATGATGGAACTTACTGGCTGAATTGTAATCTTCAGAATTCCCCTCAGATCCCCTTTTCCTCTACAATGATTCCCATTCTAGGTCCCATGTTTGCTTCTTGATTATTTTATTACTTTGGTTAGCAGAGACTCATTTCCTATGAGCTCTCTGAAGAGCATAGTTAGGGACAAAATTCAACCCATAATAACAAACAATATGACATATTTCTAGTAAGCAATTTCTAGACATCCTTTGGTAGAAGTATCTTCTTTTTCCATATAATACTTGCAAACTATTTTTTGTGAATATCTGTTACAGACTAGCCCTCTGTGTGATCACAGTTTTCTTGAAATTTTAGCACTTTGTAAATATTCAGTTGAATAATCCTGAATAAATTTGTAAGATATATCAATATTATGAGTAATCCAAGGCTCACAATTGTAAAAGATATTCCTGATTATCTCTGATTACATATAATTTAACAGAAAATTTCTGGAGATAGGAATAAGCATTATTATAATTGCCAGTGATTAACCATTAAAAATGGCTTTGTTTGGGGGATATATTTCAAATGCCAGTATTGCAAAGGCTCTAGTTAAAAGGCCTTATTTAACATTATATTATATATAAAAGTCTGTATTAATAATTCAATTTGGGTCTTTCTTGTTTTTCTTTTGTTAAGTTGTCATATATATCTTTTCATCCATTCACCTTTTTATATGATTAGTCAGTAAATATTTCCTGGCCTTTCTCTGTGATAGTCATATTCTAAATATCATAAAATACAAAGATGAATCAGGCATAGTTTCTGAACTCAGGTGGCTCATAGGAAAGATGTACCTACTTATTCTCCTTACTGTCTTCCTGATGCTGTGTCATCTTAGAAAACCCTTTGTTTCCATCTTTCACCTCTTCCCAAACCTTAGCATAGCATTTGACCTAGAATGAGCATCAAATTTCTATAACCTGTGGAAGAGTTTTTCAGTTTAATATTTAGCGTAATTATATTTAGGATCCTCTTTTTAAATGGCGCAGATACCATTGGTGTACTACTCTACTTCTTCTTGGCCCACTTTTTCAATGTTAGTTGTTTCTATGGCAGCCAGCTGCAGGCCTCAGAGCAACTCATTTCAACTGCACCATATACTTCTACTTTCTGCCAAGTGACTTGTTGCCCAGTAAAATTAGTATTTCACATAAGATATTATTCTTTTAAACATGTGTGCCAAATACTGTACAGTATTCACTTATGCTAAATAAGTTTGTAGTTTCTGTAAATTCAAATTTACATGGATGCCTTCTACTTTTACTTTTTAAATTTTGGCAACCTTAATTGCAAAGCTGTCAGTTTGAATTACTATTTAGCAGAAGCAACCTCTGGTCATTGGAGAAAATGGTCCATTAGACAGACTAGACTAGCTGCTGTTGTCACTCAGGTAGATACTACTTTTTACTGTGGTGCTTGGGATCAAACCTAATGTTTCATGCATGCTAGGCAAGCACTTCACCAATTTAGATACATCCTTAGTCAGGTGAGGTATTATGTGATTAATCCTTTATGGCTTCTTAGAGGACTTTTGTCCCACACAGGATTAAGCAGTTTTTCCATGGCTATGACTTAACTGTTTAGAAAATCTAGTCAGAAGGCGGATTTGGAGATACAAACCAATAATCCCAGCGTTTGAAAGGCTGAGGTAAGAGAATTGGGAATTCAGAAGCACCTTGGCTGCATACTGAGTCTGAAGTCACCTTGAACTTCATAGTATACCCCTGAAAAAAAAGTCTTGATTTTCTTTTTCATCTTTCTCTCTTTCACTTTTCTCAGTCGTCCACTATAGTTCTTGGGGTTTCTCAACCGATGTGTCCGTTGATACTGTCTCTGCTCTGCTTTTAGAAGAAATAAAAGATAAGCACCTTCTTTCCCATGATTATATTCAGGTTCTGATACTCAGTCTAGTTGAATTGCAGAGATAGATTGAAATTATAACTGATAGAGTAGCAGGCTCTTTGAGGTATTTGTAGTCCTGCATTGTCCATTGTTCATTTTTGGCATTTAAGCATGTATAGGGATATTTTATGGAAGAAATTGAAAGGGAATGAGTGGCAGACATAATCGAGAGAATACTCACATTTGGGATTCAGATATACCAAGTGAAGTGTCTCAGAAGAAGTTAACCAAGGGAACAACATAGAATATTGCATATATATTTTAATCTCACCTTTGTCTAAAATGCCATCTACATGGAAGATCAAGCATTTTAATTACAATACAGAAAATAAGAATGACCACTTTTAGAACATCAGATAGTTTGACTCATTTATAAAATACAGAAAAATAGAAGATACGTTGTTAACAAATGAGCAGGAGCAAGGGATAACTCTTAAGTAGCCACAGGGAAGGAGCTCTAACAAAAGTGCAACTATTTCTCATATCTGTTCTTGAAATGAGTATATATTAAGACAAGTAGCTGCTGGAATGCTCATAACATCAATGCGTGCTAATTTGGAAGCGCCCAGCCAACTGTACCCTACCTTTTCTGCTGTCTCTTTATCATCTACATTGGCTTGGGAGATATTTCTTCTAAAAATAGAGTTGATATACCATCTCTTCAAATGACTAATTGGGATATATAAGGGATTTTTGGGTCTCACATAACACTATATATAGATATTAAAGTTTCAATAGAACATCCAAAGCCTTAAACTTATAAAATAATAGGGAAGAAGTGATTAAGAATCGTCACATCATATCTTTGTTTCCCAAGAAATATCTGAAATTCAGAAGCAATAAAATCAAAAGGAAGGAAACAGTAATCTGACATATTGTTCATATTAAAATTTAATTTTTACATGGAAAAGACTATGATTTGTCATAAATAAAGTTACAAGACAATAGACAAGATTGGACAAAGCATGAGCCGAAAGATCAATATCACTAATCTGTATATTATCTTAATAAAATAGCAACAATGGAGAAAATGATGGAAAAAAGAAGGGAACTGACTATATTAGACTGTTTACCATTATCTGTTCTCTTCCTCTGTTAAGATAATTATGCTTTTCCATAAGAATGAGCTTAGACATTGTTGTGTCATTTGGGTCTATGAAGGAGATAATTCATAGACAGAAGCTTAAAGAAAGAGGTGTCCAATCTTTTGACATTGCAGTATGATGTCATTGACAAATGTGTTGGGCTGCATTCATAGATATCCTGAGACACATGTGATCTGTGAGATACAGGCTTGGCACACCTGCTTTAAAACTTCCCTTTCGATTAGACATGTTTTATTTATCTTCTTCCAAAGCAATCATCAAATAGTTCAGTAATTGCTGGACCAATTAACCCAGAAGGAAACACAGTGAAAATGAAAAACAAATTTTACTTTAAAACACTGAATTGGACTCTTCACAGAGTCATATTCAATTTACACTACTATAACAATACTGCAGACTTAACATTTTGCAAACAACAGAAATCTTACCACTCAAGGTTCCAGAGGCTAAGTCAGAGATCAAAGGGCCAATAGATTTGTTGTCTAGTGATATCTCTGTTCTCCATAAACAGCATTTTCTTGCTACATTATGGGATGATAGAAAGGTGAGACAAACCACCCCTGGCCTCTTTTATAAGGAAAGTAACTCAGTTATGAATCTTTTGTCCTCATGATGCAATAATCTCTTAGATATCTCCGTTTTTAACACTTCTTCAGTGGAGATTAAATTTCAACCTATGTGTTCTGTGGAGACATAAAAATTAAGACTATTAGTTTAATTTAATTTATCATGACTCACACAAAAATACATACCAGCGTGTGGGTGCTGATTTTTAAAGATTGTATCATGGGAATTAAGGAAATGGGTAAAAACTGCAGGGTTGGAGAGGCATGTCAAGTCAAAGAGAAACCATAAATTAAACTATGATCTGTAATCACCTGAGAAGAAAATCATGTCTATAATAAGCAAATGGTTTTAGTCAAAGAAATAGAAACATAGAATATTAATTGTATATATATTTTTATCTTTGCCTTTATCAAATGATTACAAAAAGACATGAGTATAGATAAGAGAATAATCTATCTTTTAACCGTGAATGAAAATAGAATAGAGAGTCTCAAAATTCTGAACCTATCTACACCAGGTCCTCTGTATATATGTTATGGCTGTTAGCTTGGTGTTTTTGTGGGACTCCTAAACAGTAGGAGTGGGCATATCTCTGACTCTTTTGCATGCTCTTTTCATCCTATTGGGTTGCCTTGTCTAGCCTCGATATGAGGGCTTTCTCCTAGTCTTATTGCATCTTGTTTTGTCCTGTTTGGCTGCAGTCTTTTTGGAAGCCTGCTCTTTTCTGAAAAGGAAAAGGAAAAGGCCCTGGGTCTTGGGGAGAGGCGAGATGGGGGAAGCTAAGAGGAGTACAAGGAGGGGAATTGTAGTTGGGATACATTCTATGAGAGAAGAATCTATTTCCAACCAAATTTTTTTTTTAAATTTAGAGCAAATTTCAGGCAGTATCAATAAGTCTTTGAGCAATAAAATTTATTTAATCTTAGGTTTGTGTATACAAAGGAAAAGGATATAATCTCATCCATACTTACTGCTGAAATATTTTAAAACTTTAAGATACTGTCTTAGCACAGTCATCAAATTAAGGGTGTAATTCACATACTCATTATTAGAAACTCTGAGTAAATTAGCTTCCAGAGTAACAGTTCTAAATATGTGACACAATTATTTTGGATAAAAAGGCTCAGAATAAGGAGATTAAATATATGACTTTCATAGAAAACTATACATTCAGTGTACTCAAAGTGAAGTTGAAAGAGAAAAATTGGGGGTTCTAGAAAAGATGAATAAAAATGGTTATTGGCACATAGAGCAAATTGGAATATACTTAATAAGAACTTGACTTAATTTCTGGGAAAAAGAGAAAAAGGTATTGTCAAAGAGCTCATAAACCTGGCTTTGTGTGTGACAAGGACTTCAAATGATTATTAGACTGCAACTTCCTTTTGATGGGAAGCAGACTGCTAGATTTATAAGAAAGGGAGTTTTCCATGATAATCTTATATATCATCTAGAAATGTAGTTCAAAAGTTCAAAAGTAGTGACGACAAGGGATTGCCGAGCAGAAGACAGCGATGTTACTTTGAAGGCAGGGAAACCAGAACTTATCCTAAATCTAGGATCTGCTGAAAACACATGTTGTCCAATTTGATTTCATTATTAGTATAGCCTCTTAGATGATACAGGATTTATTTCATTCTTTTGCTTTCTCATATAGAGAACACACACACACACACACACACAGACGTAAGATGGATTTTTTAAATGGTCTTGTTAAATAAAACACGGAGGCAGAGATAGGGGTGAAAGTCTGACAGGGATCAGAGGAATTAGGAACAGCTACCAGACTCACCTCACAAAGCCGCCACTGCTTCCAAAAAGTGCCTGACTTTCTATACCTCCAAGCCTATATCCCTTTCTGTTCTGTTCTCCCATTGGCTCTCTCAGCCTAGCTGCATCACTTCCTGTCTGTATAGACCTCCAGAATTCTATGGTTGATGTTGGGATTAAAGGCGTGTGTCGCTACACTTTGACTCTGTTCCTAGTGTGACCTGGAACTCACAGAGATACAGACAGGCCCTGCCTGCTAGGTGATAGGATTAAGGGCATGTGCTAACATTACAAGGCTAGCAGCTGACCTTGTTCCTCTGATCCTCAGATAAATTTTATTGAGAGACATAGATAAAATACCACCACACACAGACACACACACACATTTATTGCAGCTGACTTAACTATGATACATTGAGAGCATAAGATTTCCAATGTAGAGGTGCACATATATCACCACAAGCTTTGACTTTGTGTTTGAAGCAATGCTTAAATGATAGTCAAGCTTTTCTCTTTTAGAAAGAGGCTAAAATATTCTGATATGAGGATGGAGCCAATATTTGTTAAGTAGAAGGTTTGCTTGCATTGAGTATTTATCATCATTTACTCTATTGGGTCATACTCCTCAGCTTAACATATATAATGGCCTGCTTTGTGCTTTGGGCAATGATATGACCAGACACATAGTAAAGTATATCATTTTTAGATAGGAAGATTATGAGTCAGTGCATAGGTTACTACATTCTACATTCTGTCTACCATGGCTACTAACTACTGGCAATTTCATTATTTTGAGTGTTGGGGATAAGGGTAAGGGAGCTATGAAACACCCAAGATGACCTGTGAGGAACCAATACTGTGAATTAAAACAAACCAAAAAATATCCAAATAATGTTCTGTAATCTATGAATATTGAGGAGAGTGTACAACATAACTTAGCAAATAATAGCTAAGAGTTAAAATTGAGGGAAGGTTAAAATGTTAAAGTACAACTGGCTGGTGAATATGTGAAAAAAGATAATAGAAGTGCCCAGAAAAAGAAGACATGTAACTTGGAACATGTATTAGATCTACAGTATATTTAAAACAGGCTTAGAATGTGACTTTGGAATTAGACATTCGTCAGGACTATAGAATTTCTGTTTGACTGGATGTCAGCCACAAGGGTTGCAATTAGCAGGGTAAATTACATTTCAGCTACATATCTGCAAATTTGATAAGTGTGCCTAAATGCTTGGATGAAATGTTTGTTGTGATATAGAGCATTATGCCAGGATCTCCCTGTTAGTCCTCAAACTGATTCCTTTATCTTTCTGCTCATAGGTGATATTTACTCAAGTCTTAATCCCTACATCCCATTTATCTAGGATTCTAGCTCAAAGTTCAAATTTGAAGGATATTTCAGCTAAACTGGTATTTTACCCATGCTCATATAGCCCAGTACATACTGGTAGATAGAACTAGGCCTAGGTAACTTCAATAATTATTCTGGTGGTAGATTTTACTTCCTGTTCACAGTGTATCCTTTCCTTACACAGTTACTATCAACAAGGTGTATTTCACTCATTATGATTTTGATTTTTAGTCCTGTGCCTTGTTTAGACCAGTGAAACATGAACAGGTATAACTTATGCCTTGTTTCAGTAGAAGCTTTAAATGTACCTCTATAGCACAGACTATATCCATGTCCTCCCTACTCTGCACTCAAATGAGGACATAGTTCTTGTAACACTGTTCCACCACCATCGAACCCAGAACTAGGCAGGTGGTGACCAGAATCCACCTAATAGACTTGAGCTAAACTCCACGTAGCAACAGCTGATGCAGAGACTTATGAGTGAAAATTTACTAATTGTTATCATAATCTATTAATATATATAATTGAAAAAATAACATCCAAAGTTTAGAGCATTCCCATTTAGAAAGAAGAATGGGAGGCATTGAACAGTCAGTGCCTGTGATAATTTTGAAACCTTCCTAAGAAAGTGTTGCATTAATTCCCTACCATGGAATGAATGGACAGTTCCTTAAATAAACATATGTTCTCTGAGAGAGCTCCCATGTTCATTTCTCATAGGTTTATCATCTGAGGGGTTGTTTCCTATTGATTATTTCCCTTAGCGATCTTTGAAATGAATAAGTGATAAATAACAACTTCTTATCACCAGGTAGTTACAAGAAATAGGCTCTCCTTGTGGATTATATATGATTGAAGTTGATGTCTAGTAACTTATAGAAGTAGTTTATGCTGATGGTTTAATAATCCAACAACCTGCAAATATAGAAGTCTGTTTGTATATAGTTAGTTTTATGGTCTAGTATCAGATGTCAAGATTTCTCCCAGACAATTTTCATGTATCCCGTATTTCTCTTATCCCATACTTCGCACAAGTTATTTAGTCAAAAAATGTCATGTAGACGTGGCACTCTTGATTTGTTCTTCTTTGAGAGTAACTTTGAGAAATTTTACTAGGCATTTAGTTTTTATGCCTGTTTGGTACCCTCATCATTTGTGTTATTCAAGAAAATAACATTTCTAACTTCTAGATTCCCTTTTATACTTCCCTTTCTTAGAAACCAGATGCTTATGTTTCCATAATATTTTTCACGTAATATCTTCTTAAACCAAACCTGTAAACCTTCATCTCTGGCACTATATTTTCCGACTTTCACCATCATGAGAAAAAAAATGCTTGACTCACATTTCTGGTGGGTTGAAATCCCATATATGGTGATGATTTTCTTGTTGGCACAGTGCTTCATATGGCAGGGTTAGGAAACACACCTGAGTGTTTCTTTGGGGCTCTTTACGTTGAAAATAAATGCCGTTTGTTTTCAGTCCTGCGGTATTCCTCTCTGATGACCTTATCCAATCCAACTTACTTCCCAAAGGCACAGCTTTTAAACATTGTAAGCCGGGCGGTGGTGGCCCACGCCTTTAATCCCAGCACTTGGGAGGCAGAGGCAGGCGGATCTCTGTGAGTTCGAGGCCAGCCTGGGCTACCAAGTGAGTTCCAGGAAAGGCGCCGCCAAAGCTACACAGAGAAACCCTGTCTCGAAAAAACAAAAAAAGAAAAAAAAAATGTAGTCTGAATACATTTCTACACATATTAACACTTCACAATTTGGAACAAATTTCAGATCATGACGCCTTGTGGGAAACACTCAATCAGTAGCGTATCTATTTTTCATTTTACCATCATCTATGTAGCTTCCCCATATGTAGTTATTTTGAGGCACCAGTATTGTTGCCAGATGGTTTTGCTGTTGAATTAAATAAATCTCTAAACAAGATCCCTCTTTTTTGTGTCTTTTCCATCAGATTTTTAACCACTAAAGTGATACAACGTATTTTTATTGTTTAGGATTGTTCTGTTACCTGTGAATATAGTAATTTTTAGTGATATTGTAGAGGAATTGTTTAAGAAAGCAATTCCTTATTGGGGTGAAAGTTATGAAAGTACTACATGTGGATTTTTTGTAGGATTCTCATAACTTTGGCTACTTCTGTGTTTACTCATTAGAGAGAAATCATTTGAGAATTTAATTCCTTATTGGAGTGACAATTATGTAGGTCCTCTCTATGGATACTATGACTTTATTGAACACATATGCTATATATTATGTATATATCAAGTTTTTTCTATGTTTTGAGTCAGGAGCTCATTATGTAGCTCAAGGTGGTCTGGAAATTACTGTGTAACTTAGGATGTCTTTGAGCATGTAATACTCCTGCCTCAGCATATTGAGCATTGGGATTACAGTTGTGTACCACCATGTCTTGCTATAAAAGAGAAGTTGATATCCATGCAGTAAGTTTTGATTTTATCTAATGACTATGATAAGAAGCTGCATGGTGAATCTCTTTGCTTAGCTTATTATTTGTTCAGAACCAGCAAATTATTTAATCAGTCCACTGCTGGCTTGTCATTTCAATTAAATAGTACACAGACAATAGGTGGAAACATGATTCTTGCTTTGTTTCAGTGTAAATAATTTAGAAGTCAGCATGATCTCTGGTTAGAAATACAGACACAGGACATAGACCCTCAGAGCAAAGATTTTCCCATTTGATACTAGATTTCTCCTATTTTAAGACCTATTTCAAGACTGATTTTAAGCTTTGAAGTATATGATTTTCAGATCAGTACAGTATGTATTTCAGTACACATTCAAGTTCAAGTCAAAGAGACCTATTAAACACTACTTAATTTTGAGAACAGAAACTACTTGGACAAGTATATTATGAAAAATGTTTTTCAAGATAGACTTTTTCTCAGTATCCATAAAGGGTAAATTTGGAGGACCATTTTTATTTCTACCAAGTAGTAAGGCATGGGCTCTCAGAATATGATTCTAATTCAACTGCAAAAGAGGAATTCATCATGAATCCAAAGAGAAAAAATATTACTTCTGGTTTGTGTAATGTTGCTTTGATTTCCAGTACTTTTGTTTTGAATAAGTTAACCCTAGTGAAATAGATTAGGGGATATATATATATATATATATATATATATATATATATATATATATATATATATTTTAATGCAAAGCAATGCATCAAATTATGTATGTTTACTATGTGTTATTTTACTTAAAGATGGTTATTCACTCAAGTCTGTGTAATAAGAAAACAGAGAGAGGAAGAAGAGGTAGAAAAGGAGGAAGAGGTTGCAGACAAGGAGGAAGAGAGAAAGAAGTCAGGGAGAAAGAGGGAGATAAGCTGCCAACTTTCATGAAAAAGAGATTTGTATTTCTCATTAATGTTTGGGTTTCTGCAAGCATCAGCTCTGAACTACAGAATTGCATGCAAGGATTTTACTGGGGATCATTCTCAGGATCAGTACTTGGAGGAATATGAACAAAGCAAGATTGAGGAAGAAGTTATACTTCCTGCAGTTATTGAAAAGCCTCACACAAACCCAGAGAAAAATTGGGATCTGAAATATCTCAGCAGGGTGGTCCTAGATTGATGTAAGGGTCTGTAATCAATCTTCCTCCGATAATTTACTGTATTTGCACTACAGTCATTGAATAAGGGCTGTTTTAGCAAAGGAGATGTGATTTGGGATGAGGCATCTCTTTTTAGCTGTGAGCAATTTTTGGAAATGGATTCAGCTAAAAGTCTTCAGCCACTAACACCTGCAACTGCTGAGGAAATGTACATTCAGTTCCAAATGTGGGTGAGTTGTGTGGTATCTTACTATATCTGCTACAGTTCTTCCTATAGAATATGTATTATTGACAAGTATATGATTGCTTGGGTATGTGTGTGTGATGGGGTTGGACATATTGGGAAAGATGATAGTAGAGAAAGAGTTTGAGGAAGGATTGCTTCCAGATTTAATGGTGTTTTCTTCCTGTGGACTCAAATGTCAGTGTCTTTTTGTTCACTTTAACAGCAGATTAGCCTACAAACATCATTTGATTTAAAAGTTTATACAAGATTCCACAGACTTTCAACCAAGGATGAGCCATAAAGATGTTAAATGTCTAAGGTCAGAAGTTCAACCAGGGTTTATATCCATTCTTGATGGGTGACAGGAGATAAGTGTGGCTGACAGTGAACCATCAATTGTCACTTCAAGAGCTTTTATATACCCTCCTATACTGTCATACAAAGCCTGATATTGAGATATTTGGAGGAAGTAGTATCTTGAGCAGAGATAGGATAGGTTATGGAAATTAGCACATAAAACCCAGGGAGGCTTTCATTTTCAAGACTGTACAAAGTGCACATAATTTCAAGAGTCACTTAAAGGGCTGTTCACAAGTGCATAATCTTGTGAGTATCTCCTTAAATTGTGTACCTTCAGTGAACAGTACTTTGGTAGCTGAGACAAGAGAACCACAAGATTGAGGCCAGCCTATGATTCATAGGCCTTGTCTCAAAAACCATGTACTTGATGTAATTGAGTAGTAGAATACATGCTTAGCATGCCCAAAGTCCTGTTATTCCCCACCTGGTGCTGAGGGAATAATCTTTTCTTTTTCTGAAGGAATGAATTATATTCTCTTTCAGCAGAAATTTGCTTAGGAAACAGACAATGCAGTGCTGGTCAGTGACAGAATACTTGAGGCCAGAAAAAATATAAATATATAATTCTGGAGGAGGTTGACTATTACAAATTGAAGAATGTTTAGGTGTCAAATGAGGACTACTTTCTGTTTTCAATATGACACTTTCCTGCTTCATCCTCTGAATGGTGAATTCCAGATCACGAAGAAGGCTTCGTTCCTTGATATATAGAGGTACTGAATAAATGAATTCTGGAACTGCTTGTTTCAGGACTTCTGGAATATGAGATGACAAATTTCCCCTGATTAATGTACTTTAAATTATTTTTGTTACTAACTGGAAAAAATAGACTTATTATACTAGGGAGGATTTTTTTTTTCTATCCACCAGACATGAAAGTTTGTCCCACTGCCTTGCAAGTACTTTGATCCTCTTGTATATAGCTATCTCTATCAGAATGTTTTAATTATACTAACAAATGTATTACCTGGAAAGCATTAGTTTGACAGTAGCCTAAGTTGCTATATAATCTTTCTTGTGTTCACTTTGGGACCTTGGATTAGTTGCTTCATTGTTCTTGGTTTCATTTTTATCATCTCTAAGAAATTTGGTAAATTTAGTACTTAAAGGGTGTTTTTAATGCATACAAAGATTTAATTAATTTTTAATTAATTAATTATTTTATTTAATTATTCAAGTATTCAAAATAGTACTTGGTATTTAATAAGCATCCAGTAGGTGTTTTTGCATTATTAACCTTTAATAGCTAGCTATTCTCTCTATGGGACATTAAATTTATTGAAATGAATAAAAGATTTTTGCTATGTTTTGGTCACCAGGCCGTCCATTGATTATTTGTCAGTGAAAAAGCAAAAGTTATGTCTTAGAAAGCCAGACCATGATAATAAAAGTGGCTTACTGATTGATTAGTGGCATTGTTTTCTCTAATAATTTTGCCACTAATAAACACACTATTGTGAGGGCTTTAATATGAAAACTGGGCTTTTATGCTGAGAACCATCCCACCACTCCTTGTTTCCTGTAACCCATATGTCTCCCTTTGAAACAGAATGGAGAAAAGTGGCAAGGCTCTTCAAGAGTGCTAGTCACAGTATCTAGTGCAACTTGTAGAGTATTTATATCTAAGTTATTCAAAACAGAATCACTTTTTGAATCCTCAGCGAAGGAGTACTAGAAAGATCCTGCCAGAAATCTCACCCTAACTAGAGTTTTAGGATGTGGTTGTGGTTGGGATTTTACATGTCTTTCAAGGTATTCTATTAAAGACTTTGTCCTCAGGTGAAGGTGTTATTGGATGAAACCTCTAGTAGAAGGAAGTGAGATCAAGTCAGAGGGGACATAGCCTTGACGTAGGTATTGGGTCCCTGGCCCCTCTTCTTTTGATCTGTATTTCCTAGTTGCCACAAGATGAGCAGTTTTACTCTGCCTCATATTTCTGCCATGATATGCTGCCTCATTGCATGCCTGTAAGTAGCCATCCCCAATCCATCATAGACTGAGGCCACTGACGCGTGGCTCTAAATAAAGTTTTTCCACTTTAAGTTACTTCCTCTCAAGATTTTATCACAAGATTGATATATATGACTAGAAGGATGTGTTCTGAGAAATGTATTGTTAGGTGAGTCTGTCATTGTGGGAACATAAAAAAGAACACTTAATACAAATTGAGATTGCTATGATGTCCCCAGGTGATACAATGTTATGGGACCAGCTAAAACTTGGTGACATATAATTTAACAGATGTCTTATGTAGTGCCTGGCTGTGCAGCTCAAGTGAAATTCCTGAAAAAGCAAGTCATATCATGTAGATTGTAAGCAGGCAGAGTGGTTTAGAATCAGTGCTACAGATGCAAAGGAAAGCTGGAATCTCCTGTGCTGGAATGCCCGCTGCAGCTGATGAAGACAGTTATCACTATCCCCAGACAGTATTTGCTATTTTTGATGCTGTAGAAAATAACACTTGGCCTCAAGATAAAAGATCTGAAATTTAATTCATTTGCCTTGTTCTTGTCTTTGAGTACAGTCTAGCCTGTTATTGTTATTGGGTCAGGCTCAGCACTATTGACCCATTTTATGGATTAATTTAAAATCTCTGGTGGTTACACGTTGAAATTGAGGGAATTTTGATTGCTGGGCTGCTCTGCAATCTTAGTGGTTTATCAGTAATTTGAAACATCTAGAGTGTCAAGCCATCTAGAATTGGTTAGTTTGATGCAATTAACAAAACTGTTAACAAAAACTAGCATTTGTTATAATATTTTCCAGAGAAACTAAAAATCTACAGGAGTTACCACACTTGTTTCATAATATGTAATTTTTGTTAGAAGAAGCAGGTGGTATGCAGTTTACTACAAGCACATTCCTCCTTAGTAAACATTTTCCTCTCTGCTGGGAGTAATTCAGAGTTCAATTTAGCCTAACCACACCTGACCCAAGCTAATATGATGGGGTATAATCAGAACCTTCTTTTCCTCAACTTGTAGAAAATTGAAAGTATGTGCATTTTGTTTACAATCCTGACTTTGCTTTCTCTTTCTCTACTTCAGTTTACCAGTGTTTCCACTGCCTTGTTTAGGACTCAGAAAATTAGTATGTAGCGATCTTAAAAGTTATGCTTCAGATAAATCATAAAAATATAATGATTAGTACATACTAATAGTGCATATAATAGTGCATGTCATCTTAAAGAATGCTTCTCTTGGCAGGCTTGTAGTCTGCTGACTTTGCTCTGGGAGTTTTGGGCTTTTGAATCTGGATTTGAATTTGCAATCTTTGGATTTGTTTTTAAATTCAGTGTTATTCATGGTTCTCCACAGCAGAAGTTTTCTTTCTCATAACACTCTGTGGCTATAAACAATCCTTTAATGGTAGTACTGGCATCATTGAAGCTTTCTGAGTCTTAGTTTCTATATCTGGAAAGAAGGCTAGATGAACGTCTCCAGGATACTGGGGCATTGATATTACCTGTCATCTCTCTCAGCCATACAGCAGATTATACTCCCTTTCTGTGTCACTTTTGTCCCTTAGAAGAAGCAGCTGGGGACCTGAGTTATTTAATTGCTATACTTGCTAGAGTATTACAACAAAATGCTGCCCAAAACAACTGGACTAATATCATTAGCATCAGGTCAAGGAATATAGATCAGTTGTAGAGTACTTGCTTAGCATATGTAAGACCCTGTATTTGATCACCAGGATTGTGAAAAGACACAAATGTCAAATGTCTAGTTGGACAGTCATGTACTTATATTGCTTTTTTCTATAGCCACTCTGTGAAATATGTTTTTTTCCCTATCATCACTCACTCCCATCAATGACTTTCTGCTTTGTTCCTTTGTTTGTTCAAAGCTGAATTTCTCCTCCTGCTTTGGCCTTTTCCACTGATTCATCAGTTGAGCACTGTGTATCTGTTTCCTTCTAGGCATTTGTTCAGTTTCTACCTTGGGTAGGGCTCGGGGTCAAGTGCATTCTACTGAGATTTATCGTTGCTGTTGCTCTTAAGAGCTAGAAAGAGAATGAGGGCAAGTTGCTGAATAATGCAATTGATAACCATTATTATGTACAGAATAGCTTGTGTTTAATATTTTCTACTTTTGACCAGTTCATGACAATAGCTCAAGTATTGGAGAATTGGACTGGAAGACACTACCAATTTCTCTTCCTCTTATCTCCATTGTGTGGCTGGTGAATAATTTTCTTGCTTTAGATTTTTATGAGTATAGCTTTGTGTCCAATATTCTACACTATATTGCATTTTTCATCACGGTTTTATTCATTAACATTTTATTTTTTATTATTTACTATTCTATAAGCTTTTCAAAGAGACCTGGATTACCTGGTTCCTTTTTTTCTCTTCTGACCTTTGCAGTCTTTATCTCTGTGAATCTGATTCTGTATAATATACAGATGATAATACTTTTATTATATTGTTAAGAGAAGTTTAAATGAGATGCTATCCACAAAAGTATCTAATATGGTAGACTTTATTACATGAACATTTTTGTTCTTCCTCCATCTTTCTCCTTACTCTGTATTTTTTAACTACACCAAAAAAGTACTATAGGGATGTTTTTGTAGTTCCATAAAATATGTGTTTTCATTGAAACAGGAAGCCTTTTTTTTTTCCCCCGAGACAGGGTTTCTCTGCGTAGCTTTGCGCCTTTCCTGGAACTCACTTGGTAGACCAGGCTGGCCTCGAACTCACAGAGATCTGCCTGCCTCTGTCTCCCAAGTGCTGGGATTAAAGGTGTGCGCCACCACTGCCCATATATTTTATGTGCCTTTCTTTAACATATATTTCCAGAATACTTAAGAAAGCTTGTCAAGCTATGGAAATAAAACTTGATCACATCCCGAAATTTAGATTATGTTACTGGTTTTTACTAGTGGGTCACAATACTGCATTAATAGGTTCTTAATGGCTTACATAAACATGGTAAACCATTAAAAATTATTTACCTATATTTTTGTTAGATACTTTTAATTATTTTTTCTTATGTTGAGTGACCACTTAGCCTTCTACTCATGCTTTCTCAAGCACATACCATCTGCAAGTAAGTTACTATAGATTTGGACTTCAGCATGTGGGTCATTTATTGATGTTTATCTTATTCACAGCATTTCTCTGGTGTTGCAGTCTCTTTTGTATTTGTTTATTCGTTTTTCCAAGGAATCTTCTTAGCCTTTATTATCTATAGCTCCAAATACTTATCTCTGGTCTACTTATTGCTTCAATTTGCAATCACAACCACTTCTTCCATTCACAACTGTCCACAGTTCTCATTATTTGTGGAATCATAGTCCCTTTTTAGTGCCAGAAAAATGCAAAAAGCAGTGCAATACTCTGTATTCTAAAATAAATAATGCATAACTAATGGAATACATACCTGCCTAGTTCAAGGGAGTATGTGCTTCTTCATCTACATTTTTTTTCAAATTGTTTTATGTCTATCATTGTATAATTCTTCTGTGTTTTTGTTTTTTTTCCCATGAAATTACCAAAATTTTGCATTAAGAGGGACAATGTAAATTATAGAATACAATGCTCAGAAACCTACTGGGTGTGATTGATAGCAAAATACACTAGACTAGTATAAATTAGACTAAACACCTGTAATCCCAGCACTTGCTGTCAATTATGCCACAAATTGAAGGCCAACCTAGGCTACATAGAAGCACAGTTTGCACTAAAAATTAAAAACAGCATAAAAACCCCAGAATATTAAAACTGTGCATTTTTATAGGTTATTTTGGAATTTCAGAAGTCATTGTCTCATGAGTATATTTTTAAAACGTTCTAATTGGTATAAAATTTGAATATTGAGCCAAATTCTACTGTCTTAGAATTTTTGTTGTGTGAATTGGGATTGTGATTTTTTTCTTTTTCTTTATAAAGACAGGGTTTCTCTGTTTAACAGCCCTGGCTGTCCTGGAACTCACTTTGTAGACCAAGCTGACCTCAAATATAGAGATCTGCCTGGTTCTGCTTCCTAAGCACTGGGATTAAAGATGTGTGCCACAACACCCAGCTGTGAATTAGGATTGTGTATCATCTGTCTTAAACAGCATTGTTCTTTTCCATGTGATGTTTCTTAAAGTTGGTAAAGGCCTAAATACTTTTCCTGGTAAGACTCTTTTCCCAAAACAACCTTTTTTCTTCTATTACCAAGTTTTCCAGATTCTTTTATTCTCCTAACCATTAACCTTTAGATGTAACCTGGCTTGACAATATTATCTCAAAGTGAGTAATTAAAAAGTAGCATATTAGTTATGGCCCATGCTTGATGGAATAAGACAGTATCACCTAATTTATTATTCTTAATACATATCTGATATAAGTAAAACTCATCTACTGCTTAACAACTTAAACACGCTTATGACACAGAGTGAACTTGCAAAATAAAAATAAACAAAAAAGCAATTAACCCCGTTTATCAAACAAGCTACTGGGTAGTCAAACCTCATTTAACCCTTATCTTATGCAATACTTCTGCTTGTTTTATTACATTTGTTCCAGATACTGGGTTCATTTTTAGATACATTAATTTACTGTTAAATTTACTGCTCTATCTTTTCAGTCCATTGAGATATTTTTTGATTTCCTGTGTTTGATGTGTTTTTATGTGAATTAAAAAAAGTATATTCTCAAAGTATGCTGCCATTATTTCACACTTGGAACTTGGAAAATCTTCTTAAAGATTGCTTACCTTGAGGATTAGGCTCTTTTAAAAAGTTCAGTGCTTTTGTTTTAGAGTCAGTCCTCTACTTATACACAACCTTCCACTATATCCAAATATCCAAAATATAAAAGGGAGAGAGGGAGTAGATTTGTAAGTTCACAGTCAATATCTCTTCACAAAGAAGAGAAATGTGTTCTGCATATAGCTAATGTGCTAAGGAATGATGTCATATTCAGGAACTAGATCCAGTTAGTTTGAATTCCTGCCTTTTTGTTCTTTTGGACCACTGGATTATTAATTATTTGATATTTCGTCTAAAAAGTGTGTCACTGGATACTAGTTTGTCAGGATAGTGAAGAGGATTATGTGATATAATAGACGCAGAAGTGCTTGGTTAAAATCCAGAGCTTGAATTTGTGCTCAGTATGATTTGTAGTGAAATAAACAGGTTTTTGTATTTTTAGAGTCATGATTCCTTCACAACTTCCATCAAACATTGAGATTCTTTTTTCTGTTATTGACATTTAAATCCTATCTAAAACACTGTAGTTTCTTCCTAATCAAGTGATGGGCATATACCCAGAAAAAATTCATAATTTACCCTTTGTTTCTTGGGCTGAACATAATGTTTATTTTTAATTAAATGAACCAGTGCTGGAGAAGAGCAGATACTGGATTTGAGTGCATTTCTGGCTAAAAGGGTTTTACCATATAGATAGCTAAATGTGAAAGCCAAAGTTGAAGGAAAGACTACTTACTAGAGGGATTCCTAGTTAGTGTGGACTTAATTTATCTCCTAACACATCTCTCATTTTTCTAGTATGTTTAACAAAGGTGCCTTTGTACTGGAAGTGAAGAGAGGCTTGCTTAGGTCAATTTTATCTGAAAATGGGATTCCTGGCCCTCATCACTCACTTGCAGATTCATCTGATTTCATTGAGAACAATGGCAAAAGGGATGTTAAAATGTCTTCTCTGATTTTGAGCTAGTGCCCATCAGCCTCACAGGGTTTTGGCTGTTTCTTGACTTCCTAGTTGTAAATATGTGGTTAGAAAGCTTTGGTAAACCTGTGTAGCTTACAAATAATCGCAAGGTCCTGGATACAACTTGTAAACATTGTCTTAACTCTGAACCTCCACTTCGTTATCTGTGCAATGTAGATAATCATGGTGCCTACTTTTAAGGCTTGTTTTAATAGTTACAGTGATAAGATGGTATCACATGCTGGCCCAATAAATGTTAGTTGTCATCACTATTATTATTTTACATAACTATCTACTTCTACTATTTGAAAGTTGCATCCTTCAAATAAAATATATGAATATGACTATCATGTTGTTTAAAACATATTACTAATTACTTCTCTCTTTATGAGAAAATTAGGTCAAAATAAATTAAAAGAAATAAGTATTTAATTAAGATAGATTCAATTGGCAGCAGCATGTCAGTGATACAGGACTGGAGAGAGGCTGAAAAACGATTTTTATGGCATTCACTGTATTGTTTATTTTGAAAGAGTCAGTAGGAATAACAAGGGGGTGGGGGAGGAATACAAGAGTTATTAGGTAAGCAAGGTAGGGATAACTATTTGGATTGAAGTGATCCAAAGTGAATAAATTTTTGAGCTCAGATGATCAGGACAAGCCATTTGGAGATATGAAAAATGCTAGAATAAGAGCAGTTTCAAACTAAAATCTCATTTCATATTGGATACCTAGAGTTTGATGATCAGTGCACATATACTAAGCAATGTCAGGGATTGACCTTGTATGATATGTGTACACTGATGTGTGGTGATTATATTATGTCCCCCAAAATATTGTGTACCCTAATAAAACTTATTTGGGGTCAGAGAACAGAACAGCCACTAGATTAAACATAGAGGTTAGGCAGTGGTAGCACACGCCTTTAATCCTAGCATTCCCGAGGCAGAGATCCATCCAGATCTCTGTGAGTTCAAGGCCACACTGGAAACAGCCAGGCATGGTGGCACACACCTTTAATTCCAGTGGCACACACCTTTAATTCCAGCACCTGAGATCTCATGTCTTTGCTTGAGAAAGACACATGCCTTTAATCCCAGAAAGTAGTGACAGGAAGCAGAAAGGTATATAAGGTGTGGAAACCAGAAGCTAGGGGCCTCCTAAGCTTTCAGGCTTTGAGCAGCAGTTCAGCTGAGATTCATTNGGGNGAGGACTCAGAAGCCTGCAGTCTGAGGAAACAAGATCAGCTGAGGAGTTGGCAAGGTGAGGAGGTTGGCTGTGGCTTGTTCTGTCTCTCTGATCATTCAAAATTTACCTCAATACCTGGCCTGGTGTTTTCAATTAATAAGACCGTTTAAGATTCGCTCTACACTGATGCCTTCTATAAAGAGTGTGGAGAAAATAATAAGGGAACTTCATATATAACTTTGGAGATGACCTATACTTTGGGATGGGTTGATAATGCTGATGGATTTTGACCTGATAATGAAAAGGTACCACTGATGACTTCTGCATCCAGATCACTAAGGGAAATATATACAAAAAAAATACTGTGTAATATGGAGATCCCAAAATATTAATATATCTAGAAAGGGAAGTGGAGTAATGAAAGTGGCTATAGACAATACTCTGAATATTAAAAAGTGTGCACCAAAACCTGTTTAGCCTCAACTGCTACATATATGTAAATGATAAAACAATAATGCTCATTCTATAGGTTCATTTGTGTATTGAAGGAAACAATCTTAGTCTTCTTTAAATTGTATATATACATATATGTGTGTGTGTGTAGTGATATATTGTGTCCCCCAAAATATTGTGCACCCCAATAAAATTATCTTGGGGTCAGAGAACAGAACAGCCACTGTATTAAACATAGAGGTTAGGCAGTGGTAGCACATGCCTTTAATCCTAGCAATCTGGAGGCAGAGATCCATCCAGATCTCTGTGAGTTCAAGGCCACACTGGAAACAGAGCCAGTTATGGTGGTACACACCTTTAATCCCAGGACTTAAGATCTATGTCTTGCTTGGGAAAGACACATGCCTTTAACCTCAGGAAGTAATGGCAGGAAGCAAAAAGATATATAAGGCGTGAGAACCAAAAACTAGAGGCTTTTAAGCTTTCAGGCTTTTGAGCAGCAGTTCAGCTGAGATCTATTCGAGTGAGGACTCAGAAGCCTATAGGCTGAGGAAACAATATCAGCTGAGAAGTTGGCGAGGTGAGGTTGGCTGTGGCTTGTTCAGTCTCTGATCTTTCAGTGTTCACCCCAATGCCTGGCACCGAGTTTTTTAATTAATAAGACCATTTAGAGATTCATTTTACATATATATGTATATATACACACATTATATATTATATAACATGTTGTACCACAACATATACATATATAGGCATTTTTCTTCAGAGTTGGGGTACAGTTGTGACTAAATGGGCTGTGGTTTTCAGACATCAGGCTGATAACAGATCCAGTGTTCCAGAAATAGGTCTTTTTTGGTTCGTAGCATTGGCAGTCTCTTTTACATTAGTTGAACATGTCAGAGAAAGAGAGAGAAAATCTATTAATGACGTTAGTAGAGATATGCCAAAATTGAATATATGCAGAGATATAAATGGCCCTTTTCTAGAGTGTCAGAGCTTTTCTAAGGATCTGTTTGTCATGTTATAAATACTTCTCAATTTGTTCAGTGGGAAACCTAAAAAAGACTTTCAATGTTAAGTCATGATTATCCTTGTTCAGATTCTTCCTGTGTATTTCCCATGTTGGGATATGAAAGAGGTGCACACATATTTTAATAAAATGTTTATGATTCACATTCATTTCAGTATTCCATTCCTCTTCTGAATAAATAGTTTATTAATGGAAAAAGTTCACTAATCAGGACCTGAATTTGAAAAGCTGATGAATAGAGACCTGCACGTAATTTCTGATTCAATTTTTGGGTTTTGACAATAATCATACCATGGTGTATATCCAGCCAAAACATATACCATCAATGGTAATATTTAAAAAATTACATATAGAAATGGTTTTAAATACACTGCTTTATTTGTCCCTTGTAGCTAATCTATGAATTGATTTCAAAATAAATACTTAATGGCGTAACAGAGATGCCTCACAGTATATCTCATAGTTTCTATGTGTCCATCAATCCCTATAATACTTACAGCATTTCTGAGGAGTTGGTACTGTGTTACATTTATTTTACAACTTGGTCAAATGAAGTACAAAAAGTTCAAGTATTTTCTTTAATATCACTCAGATAATTAGAGGGAGAACTAAGCTTTGAGACCAGGCTAGCTGGCTCTAGAGAGCTTGCTGTACCAGTTTGCTTTGTTATGACACTTTCCATTCCTCTTTTTAGAGGTGACCCGGCACCCTTGTGGTTCAAATGGAAAAGTTTTTTTGTGTCACCTGGTTAGCAGGGGTGAAGTTTCTCCTACTACCTTTACCTGAGTAGGCAGGAAGCAAGCTGAAGTAGATTTGTAATTAGACACAGCTTCTAAGGGGCTTGTGCCTGGAGTATACTTCCTTTGAGCATGTCCTCAGTCCGAAAAGACATATGCTAAGGGAAGAAAAGCATAGGGAAGGAAGAAATGGAGGTGAGTGTATGAAAGGGGAGGGAATGGCAGGGAAGGAAGGAGCTAAGTTTAGAGATGGAGAAGATAGGAGGTGATAGGAAATGATGAGGGGAATGGAAAGAAGAGCTTTGGGAGGTAGCAGGCAGGCAAAGACAGTCTGGAGGAAAGAAAATGGAAGTACTACACTGGAGGCAATGAGAGGAGTGAAGCGGGTAGAGAGGGTGTGGAAACTAAAACAGAAGAGGGGACATAAAAGTGGGGAGGTGAGAAGAGAGAGGAAGGGGGGGAGATGGGAAGATGTCAAGGAAGGATGGAAGAGAAGAGTTGTAGGGGAGGTAAAGAAAGGATTGTAAAGGAAAGGAGATGGTTGCAAAGTTAAAGAAATGAAAAGACATAGGAAAGGGAAGTAGAGGCAGGAAGGGGAAAAGTAGAAAGGAAATGGAAGAACCAGTGCAACCAGGTATCTTTCAAATTCATGGCCTTTTGTTATCAATTACTGTTCATGTATTTATGTATATGATATATATGTATATATGTGTATGTATATATACATTCCTCAATATAACCTGTTCAATTACATCTCTCCATTCCTCTGTCTTTCCCCTACTCTTTCCCCTTATCCTCATCTATTTTTTGTCTACTCCAAAACTTTCATCCTCCTTTCTCCATTCATTTTACTTCTCTCTTCTGCTGCCCTCTCTTTTCTTCCACTCCTAGTTCTTCTGATTCCTCCATTCCTTCTACTACCCCTTCCCACTATTTTCCCTTTCTTTCTCAGTTGTTTCCCAGTCCTCTGTTCTCCTGGCCTTCTCTATACCTTCCTTTCTCTACTTCCATTTATCTTTCCTCCTTTCAACTTCTATTTCATTGTTCCTCCCAATTTTTAATCCTCATTACTTTCCCCCACTTCCCTTCTCACCTTTCTCCTTTCCCTTCTCTTCTTCTCTCTATTCTTACCACCACCTCTTCCTCTCCTTTCCCCTCCTCTAGTCCCCCATTTTCCTTTCCTCTCTTCCCCTTGCATTCTCTCTGCCATGCTCTCCACTCCACTTCCCCTTCCCTCCACACTTCCTTCCCTCTCCATTCTTTATGCCTCTTTTCTCCTCCCCCCATTCTCCGTACCCCATATTCATTTAATATTTATTCTCTTCTCCCTTCCCCTTTCTCTTTTGTATCTTCCTTTTTTTCTCTTTGCTTTTTTCCTCCTTTCCTTTCTTGAAAGTCTCTCTTTCTCTTCTCCCCATTTCTCTCTTCTTCTCCCTTATTTTTCTTCTCTCCTGGCTTTCTCCTCTCCTCCTGTCCTCACTTCTCATTCTCTTCCTCAGATTTCTTCTCCTATTTATTCTTTCTGCCTGCCAGCCCCACCTATTTCTTTCTCTTGCCTAGCTATTGGCTGTTCAACTCTTTACTATACCAATCAGGTTTGTAGGCAGGCAAAATTACACAGCTTTACATAGTTAAACAAATGCACCATAAAGTAATACAACACATTTTTGCATTATTAAACAAGTATTCCACAGCATAACCGAATGTAACATCTTAACTAATATTCACAATACTTTTCATCCCCTAGAAACAGTTTAGAAGATTATACAAGCTACCTGGCAGGGAAAAATGTTCTAGCTTGTTTCCTGTTTGATTTCTCCAGGGTTTTGTCATTTAGTTTTGGTGGACAACCAAGAGAAGTGACAAAGTAAAGTTCTGTATTGTTCTGTTGATTTACTGTTGATTATAATTTTAAATGAATTATCACATATTATCTTACAATATTAGTATTCTTATTAAGTATTAAGAATATTCTTTTTCTCTTTTTTTTGGTTTTTCGAGACAGAGTTTCTCTGTGTAGCTTTGGTGCCTTTCCTGGAACTCACTAGGTAGCCCAGGCTGGCCTCGAACTCACAGAGATCCTCCTGCTTCTGCCTCCCGAGTGCTGGGATTAAAGGCGTGCACCACCACCGCCTGGCAAGAATATTCATAATACATGTTTATTGTGATTGTTAAATGGGGAGAAAAGATGTTAGAATGATCCTAGCAT
This sequence comes from Neotoma lepida, assembly GCA_001675575.1. Classification (NCBI taxonomy): domain Eukaryota; kingdom Metazoa; phylum Chordata; class Mammalia; order Rodentia; family Cricetidae; genus Neotoma; species Neotoma lepida. The sequence continues at coordinate 96,719 of LZPO01097246.1, read as the reverse complement.
ACTTTTGGTGAGTTAGGTAACCACTCAAAAATATTACTTATTGCTTTTGTTACTATATTACTGCTATTACTGTTAGTAGTACTATACCTACTTAGTAACTCAGTAAAAAATATACCTTGTTTAATTCAAAAGGATGACATTTTTTTTCCAAAGCAGCAGAAATTACAAACAAATTTTATTGTATTTATTGATAATTGAGAAAAATTGGGAACTAATGGGAGGTTCAAAACAATCTATATTATTTTTATAAAATGTCACATATTAGCAACACAAAAATATTTATATAAAAGCTATAGCAGTTGTAGATCAATATCCTGTACCATAAAATATACAGAAGATTATGCAGTGATTTTGATTTAATACAGTTATCCATAAAATTATCCGGCATAAGTCTTCACATTTTAAGTTATTATAGCTTTCATCTATTGTGAAATTAATCCTATATCATTTTAATACATGATTATTGTGTAATTCTGTGTGATACATTTCTGTAGTATATGTAGATTGTTTTCCAAGGAACTTTTTTGTGAATATAAATTTTATTTCTTGGTAAAAATGTTTCTAAAATTACATCAAGCATATGGCTTCCTGATGTCACTCACCTGACATCCAGTATGGTTTGAATATTTGCTAAACATTTCCTTTCACTACTCACATTATAAAGGACCCTTTTATTGTATGAATACCATGGCAATAATTACCAGTTGAGTTTGTTTCTTTCATGAATTTTCTGACATGTGCTAAGTTTTGAGCTTCTTTAAATAATTTTTTAAAATTCTGTACATTTGTTAAATTTCTTCCCATTAGTGATATTCTGTTCTGTTAGTGTTATTTTGATGTTAATGCCATCAAAAGGATGGTATTCAAGGACATTTTAATGGATAATTAACTTGATAATATCACATAGGATGACAGTTTTAAAATTGTATTGGGTTTTAACAACTTAATAAATTCAATTAATCAAGTCAAACAAATAAATGGTTGTATGATAAATTTAATTATCTCTGGTTTATTTTGATTGTCTATATAAATTGATTTGTATGCTACTTATTAATATTCATTTATTTATCCTCATGCAAATCTTTCCCCAAGTAGGGATGTTTATATTCACACAGCTGTTGCCTTAAAAAAAATGAGGAAAAATAGGAGCGAAAATAGAGGTGAATTGTTTCAATTAATTATTTTTAAATATTGTTTCAATCTAAAATCAAAGTAAAGGTTTTTAATCTATTTTATTCTTTTGATTATAGTGTTTCTTCTATATCTATTGCAGATCTACTGAAATTACTATAATCTATGTAGATTCTAGTATTTGACTTCAGCTATTGGCAAAATACTTTGAAATAATTTATCTTGGGTTCCATTAGGCTAGGTTTTTATTTGGAGGTGAGTTTAAATTTATACAGCAACATTCCCTTTGCTCTATCTGGATCAAGCATGCTTTCATTTGATGCGATTGACATTTGTTTCTAATCTAGGATCTGCGTATCATGGAAACTACACTAGAAATATAAATTAGGATTGTTAACTAACATGCAAGGGTTATGTATTTGTAAAGAACTTTTTGTAGATATTAAAACCAGTCAATTTATTAAATTTTACAAAGAATTTCATGGTATAGACATGTAGGCCAAAATATATAAATCTTAAGTTAAATTTAAAATTATGTTTTTCTTTTTTTTTACTTTAGAAATTATTTTACCTTTTGAAATTATAATTTAATCATATCATTCCCCTCTTTTCTTTTCTCTTTCCAAACCCTTCTAAATACCCCTCCTTGCTTCCTTTCAAATTTATGATCTTTTTAATTAATTGTTGTTACATATATGTGTGTGTACTTGTGAATATGTTTATATATTTTTTCTAAATGTATAAATATAACATGCTCATTCTGTATGTTATTTCTATATATGTTGAAGAATTTTTAAATGGTTGACATCTTTGTAGTTAGTATATTTGCCTTTACTATGTTAGAAATAAACGTTGTGATAATGTACTTATGGCTATTACATTTTGTTTTAAGTTTGTTTTAAACCTGTCATTTGACAATAATTTTTTGATAAAAAATTAATGTATTTATTTGATGAGAAATGTACTGAGTGAATTTGAACAATACTATATTTTTTAATCACAAAATTAATTAGCTTACACAGTAGCAGGCTTTCTTATGGCATTTTGTTATATGCTTAACTCTTATTAATCCTTCTTCCACCTGCTCCTCTTGCCCAGTTTCCTGATCCTCATCCTCTCTTAAATTGTATCTAGTATTTCCCCTTTGTACCTTCATATCACATGTGCTTTATTACTCTCTTTACTCCCTCTCTCTCATCAAATCTCTTTTTCCTCCTCTCATGGATACCATTGTAGTTTTCTGGTGTCTATTATGATCAATCCAAGTGAGTCTATATAATGGGTAATAGGGATTTATTAAGATAGAAATAGAGGAAGTACACTCACGAATACAGAACAGAGTAGACAGGTGAAGTCATCCTCTGATCTGACCAGGAGCCAATCCACCTCACAGGCAGGAGCATGGAGAAGGGACATGTGACCCTTCTCCCTTTAACAGGTCATATACAAAGACCGGAAGCACTACCTCCTTCAGGCCCTATAGCCCAAGGTCATGGGTGGAACAAATAACACTACAGGAGTCTACACATATGCATATTTGTGTGTGTATGTGTGTGTGTGTGTGTGTGTGTGTGTGTGTGTGTGTGTGTGTGATGAGGGAGAACACCCAATGTTTGCCTTTCTGAGACTTTCTTACCTAGTTTAATATAACATTTTACATTTTCATCCATTGTTCTGTAAACTTTATAATTTCACTTTTCACTTTTCTTTCTTTTCTTTTTAATTTCTTTCGAGACAAGGTTTCTCTATATAGCCCTGGCTGTCCTAGAACTTGCTTTGTAGAGCAGACTGGTCTCAAACTCACAGAGATCCACCTGTCTCTGCCTCTCAAGGGCTGGGATTAAAGGCATGTGCCACCATTCCCAGTGTCACTACTTATAGTGGATTAACATTTCATTTTGTATATGCACCACCTTTTCACATCTATTCATCAGTAGATGGACATCTAGGCTGATTTTCTTTCCTTGCTACTATGAATAAAGGAGCAATAAACAGGGATGAGCAAGAATAGTACAACAGAGAGTCCTTTGGATATATGCCCAGAAGTGGTATATTTGGCTCATTCTATGGTTCTTTTATAGCATTTTCAGAAACCTCTGCACTGATTTTGATAATGGCTGCACAAAATTTAAATTTAAATTGCTGTAGTAAATGTAGCCTTATTCTACATCATAGTCAGTAATTAAGGTTCACTAAATTCTCACAGTAGAGCCATAGAGCTTGATGTCCACCTATGTAAAGATGCCCTAATCTTCAAATGAAAGTGAATACACCAAGAGATATGGAAAATAATAAAGTATTTTGATAGTCACTTAGTTGTGTATAGAGTCATAGTTTATATAAGGTATGGATTGTTGTAGTCACAATGTCATTATTTAATTTACTTGTTTACACTTTCTTAAAGTATATAAAAATGTTGCCTCATCAAGTCTTACAAAAGACATGTAATAGTGAGTTAATAAAACATTTAATCACATAAATTTTCTCCCATTTGATAAGTGTGAAGTGTCATAGTCCATCTAAAGGATTTACAGGCATTGTATAATAAGAATGTTTTCAGATATAAAATTTAGGTATGCTTTCCCCTTCTTTGTAATAATATTGGTGGTTGTGGGAATAGTACATTGAGTAAGTAGGAAGAGGGGAAGGAAATACATTTCCCCTGCTGTGATAAAAAATAGGAGCCTGCTCTTATTAGGATTCCAAGAACATATAGCAGAAAAATTATCACCCCTCCTTTTTTTTTCATTTTATGAGGTTAATATGGATGGCTTCTTCCAGTTTAACATTGTCTCTCAGTCCTAACTTAATGTTCATGCAGTGAATTGAGTGCTTGCCTGAACAGCTTTAATTCAGTTAAGTGATTGCAGTTTGGAAGAGTACGATTATTTCGAAAACATTTATTTTAATCACATTACTTCCTTTTGAGATGTTTGTCAGAGAGATACCAAAAACTCCTAAAAGCTGGAATTGATGTGAAAGTTTCGCCCTGCTAGGTAACTTTCATAGTGACTAAGCAAGGCAGGCTGCTGAGAGATAAAAACAGATCAATTATCTTACCAGCTAAGAACCCTGTATGAGCTAAAATATCAACTTGTCAGTAAAAATGTACCCACTAGCACAGTAGTAGCACATCTGTCACAAAGGCAAAGAATTGCTTACTTGGTTTTGAGGCCTGCTTGACAAAAAGCACAAGGTGTGTGTTTATCCTCTTGGTGTTGATCCTTGATCAGTTAAGTAGTTAATCTTGTTCCCTAAAACCTTACTGTATTTCTAAAGATGTGCATTTTCCAGTTCCCATTTCTATCATCTTTTTTCTCCATCATCTTAGTGTTCACTCTATTTTCTTTTTCATGTTTTGTGTGTAGAATATGTGCATGATTGTATGTTTGTGAGAACATGTAGTATGGAGCTTGCATGGAAGTTAGAGCACAATCTCAGGTGTTGGTCTTCAACTTCTACCTTTGTGTCAGAGTCGCTTAGCTGTTCACTACTGCATAGGCTAGGATAGCTGGCCTGTGAGCTTCTAAGGATTCTGTCTAAAACCTCCCATCTTACTGCAGGAACACTAGGGTTATAGATGCAGGATACCATGCCTAGACTTATGTGGGTTCATGGTATTCACTCAGGTCTTCATGTTTGCACAGTAAATACTTTACCAGTTAAAACATGTTCGTAGCCCCTATTTTTCTTTTCTCTCCTCCTCTGCTTCCTCTACTTTCTCTTACATCTATCATCCTCTTCTTATTCTTCCTTACTCTTTTCAGCAATAGTAAACTAACTTACACTAAAATCACAAGTAGTTTTATTTATCCTTAGGATATTACTCAGGAATGAGTTGAGTATCTGTACTACCCTAAAATCTCCAGGGACATGTAAAAATAGATATTTTCCTCATTAATACACTACTTTTTGAGATTATATTTAGTTGACTATAATGAAAATAGAAATACTTGTCAAGTTTAATTAAATACTGTCAGCATGAATTTCATTTGCAGCCCTAAGACATTGTTTTTTCCATTGATATCATAGTAGTAACAATTGGACCTTATACGTCCTTGATAAACTTAGTGTCATAAACGAGCAACAGCCCTTGGTGGGTAACTCTTGACAAATCTGAGAGGGTTCTCAAAATATCTTTATCTCATACTCTGATACTAGTGTATGTTAAGTTATGCCAAAAATTGTGCTTGTACCTTCTTCTTAAGTGTTCTGTTTTGTTCTCTTCTTAGGCTAATTTTCTGTTCTTACTGATCATTGCTTATGTATGAGAGACACATTGACTTTTGCATATATTACATTACTCATAATTTTTTTTTATTAAAAAGATTTTCCACTCCTTTTACATACCAACCTCGGATCCCCCTCTCCTCCCTCCTCCCGCCCCGCCAGCTCCCCCCCTCAA
>LZPO01097246.1:64936-89943 GCA_001675575.1 Neotoma lepida | reverse complement strand
TTCATCTCTCTCTAGTCAGAATGTCCCGCCTAACCTTATTCTGCCTCACCATTGGCCACACAGCTTTATTTATCAACCAATCAGAACAACACATACATAACATCACCCATCAGCAACACATGTGCAGAGGGCCCAGGTCAGTCCCATGGAGGTCCTTTGGTTGGCAGTTCAGTCTCTTTGAGCTCCCATCAGCCCAGGTTAGTTGACTCTGTGTGTTTTCCTGTCGTGTTCTCGGCCCCTCTGACTCTCCTAATTCCTCCTCCTCTTCCACAACATTTCCCGAGGTCCACCTAATGTTTGGCTGTGGGTCTCTGCATCTGTTTCTATCAGGTGCTAGATGGAGCCTCTCTGATTATAATTGGGCTAGGAAACAATCTATGAGTATAGCAGAATATCATTAGGAGTCATTTCATTGACTTTGTTTTTCTTTTTTGCCAGTCATGTTTGGTTCTATCCTAGGTCTCTGAGTTGTTTAGAGTTGTCAGACTCCTGGCAGATGGAGGGGGCCTGTGTCTGACTTTGTTGCCTGCTCCTGGAACCCTTTCCTCCTCCTGAGTTGCCTCATATAGTCCTTTTTTTTCTTGGTTTTTCAAGACAGAGTTTCTCTGTGTAGCTTTGGAGCCTGTCCTGGAACTTGCTCTGTAGACCAGGCTGGCCTCGAACTCACAGAGATCCACCTACCTCTGCCTCCTGAGTGCTGGTATTAAAGGTGTGCACTCCCTGGCTGCCTCATCCAGTTTTAATAGGAGAGGAGGTCTTGCTGCAACTTGATATGAAATGGCTGACTGATACATATGGGAGGCCTGCACTTTTCGGAACGGAAGGGAGAGGGAGTAGATGGGAGGGAAGGGACTAAGAGGAGAGAAGGGGGGAAGGGGAAACTGATCAGGCTGGGAAAAATTAATTAATTGATTAAATAAATTAGAACTAATAGATAATTTAAAAATCTAAATATAGCTAGCAACTTTTGCCTTATGTAGTCTTGCAAAGTTTTTAAAAAATATTCCTGAAGTGCTAACATATATGAAATTTGTTGTAAAAAAGTAAAATATTGATTAATATTTTGATTAATTATTCCTAGAGCAACTTCTTGATAAGAAATCATCTTTTATTTTCAGTGTGAAGCATTAATCATGGGTTTAATTATGCCTAGCACATTTTCTAACAATAACATACATCCTCAGTTCTAAGAAAGTGGTTTTTAGATAGAAATTACTGCTGCCATATTTAGTCAATATTTATTAAATATAAATATTTTACTTTCAGTTTCACTAAGAGCATTCTTAGGCATAATACTTCATTAAAGCTACTCAGAAGCTATTGTGCCCAGTGCAATGAAAAGATCCAGAATTCGAGACTATAGAGGGACAAAAAAAAAAGAGGCATAGGTTCAGTTCTGATAGAAAACAAACCTAAATTTCCATATGTTCTCTCTCTCTCTGGAATCACGTAAGATATATCAAATTGTTTCAGTAAGTGTGTGGCAAAATTTATGAAATACTACTGGTAAGAGATACCTACCTAAACATATGTGTCCATGGTTTAATTTGGGTTCAGTCACTTAGACATGCAACAGTTGTATAATTGAGTTAAAATACTGAAATATCATAGCAAAAACAGATGTGTACCATAAGTCAGTGTTAAACCTACTGGTCTCAGGCCTCAGGCATCTGAAAACTGTTTTCAGCTCAAAAATTTAGAGACTTTGAGTATCTTAGAGTTTCTATTTTTGTGAAGTGTGGGGGGCCAGCCCCCACATTTATTTACCCCAGGGACTCTTGATGAGATTTAAATAGAAATATAGAGGAGACAGACAGAAACATAGGATAGCCTCGGGAGGGCCTGGATCAAAACCCACTAGGCATTTCTATCTCTTCTAAAGGGCTATTTATAGAAATGCCAAGGGGTGGAGCAAAAGATCTCCCTCTAGCACAGCCAAGTGCAGACCCTTCCGAACACCTATTGACCATGCATGGTCAATCCATTCCCTTGTGCAGCCCTGCTGGGTAAAGCAAGCTCAGATCTTACTAGGAAACTTCTGTGGACTCCCAACATTGAAGAGACACCCTAACCATGGCAACTCTTAAAAAGGAAAACATTTAATTAGGGCTGGCTTAACAGTTTCAGAGGTTTAGTCCAGGAGCATCATCATGGAGGGAAGCATGATGGTGTGTATGCAGACATGGTGCTGGAAAAGGAGCTGCTACATGTTGATCTACAGGCAACAGGAAGTAGACTGAGAAACTGGGCGTGGCTTCGGCATGTATGAGACCTCAAAGCCTGCCTCCACAGTGACATACTTCCTCCAACAAGGCCCTACCTACTCCAACAAAGCCACACCTCTCAGCAGTGCCATTCACTGTGAGCCTATGGGGGTCAATTACATTCAAACTACCACATTAGATAAACACAAGACACCTGTCAAGTGCCAATACTACAAAGAGCATTTTCTAGGCATGAGCATGACCTGAACAATTCAGGCTGAAGAATTTACTACTGCTGAAAAACTAGTAGTGTTTTTGTTTTAAAGATCTTCATTTTGTACATGTACTTTCATGTTTCTTCACTTAATTCTCTTTATAAATCTTGTGTACAGAATTATTATTTATTTTGTATATATTATGTCAAATATGAAAACATACTTGAATGTATCAGCTACTGTACTGGCTAAGTATGTAATTTATTTTTGTAAAATTTACTGCTATATATTCCATCACTACTTTTGTAATAGTATAAGAACATATTCAATTATTACTCCCTGAGTTTAATAGTGTTTTATTTTTACATAGGCATATCAAAACATTACTGTGCTTTTTGTTTTTGCTTATTTACTAGAGTACTCCGTTAAAACTAATGGTAGAATGGGTGAATTTCCTTTTTCTTTCCTTTTTTTAAAAATCAAGCTCAATCTGTAGACACATTAAAAGAAGTTAGTAGTTGTGTGCTGGCATAAAATGCCTTGCATTTTGTCCCTATAGTTGTCAAAACAATGAATAAATGCATATCATGATGAAGCCATAAGTGACATCATTTTTATCAGAGTAGGTTATATACATTTATTCCCATGTTTCAAAACAAAAGAAGTCACACCAATGTTTGTGATACTCTATTAGTAATGTTAATTGTGACTTAATTTACAAGTATAAAACTCAAGTATTTTAGAATTACTTTTGTATGCGCTAGTTCATGAAGAAATGAGTACAGCATTGCTGTCTCTCATGTAGATGCTCACTTTGTAATGAGGAAAACAATACCACAAATATTAATACTGCTACTAGTAAGAATTAATTCAGTAGGATATGGCATGTACATTCAAAGCCAATTAGAATAAAAGCATTGTGCATATATGGGGACACAATACTTAGGAAATTGCCATGTTTTATGATTGGTTTTGCTGTGAAAATAAAACTGCTATAAACACCAATTACAAAAGTCAGTGGAGATTCTTCAGGATTACTAGCTAGTTAAAAAGGTTCTTAGAATTGAGACCAAACTACAGTATATACATGGAAAAGTATATAAATTTGGCCTTGTCAACATTAAATAAATTGTAACTATTAATATCAGCTTCTTTCTTATATTAGTACTGTACAGCGAATCTTAAACAGTCTTATTAATTGAAAACACCAGGCCAAGTATTGAGGTAAATTCTGAATGATCAGAGAGACAGAACAAGCCACAGCCAACCTCACCTTGCCAACTCCTCAGCTGATCTTGTTTCCTCAGACTGCAGGCTTCTGAGTCTTCACCCAAATGAATCTCAGCTCAACTGCTGCTCAAAGCCTGAAAGCTTAAGAGGCCCTCTAGCTTCTGGTTTCCACACCTTATATACCTTTCTGCTTCCTGTCACTACTTTCTGGGATTAAAGGCATGTGTCTTTCTCAAGCAAAGACATGAGATCTCAGGTGCTGGAATTAAGGGTGTGTGCCACCATGCCTGGCTGTTTCTAGTGTGGCCTTGAACTCAGAGATCTGGATGGATCTCTGCCTCNGGAATGCTAGGATTAAAGGCATGTGCTATCACTGCCTAATCTCTATGTTTAATCTAGTGGCTGTTCTGTTCTCTGACCCCAAATAAGTTTTATTAGGGTACACAATATTTTGGGGGACATAATATAATCACCACATTAGTACCCTACAGTTGTTTTTTTTTTTAAGTAATTACTATGGGAAGAAGAGGAAAATTGAACAGGAATCATGTATTCTTTCCTACAACTATAAGTTAGTAATATACAACTATTTTAGAGTTTTCTTGTATTGCCTAAAACCTCTCTTACAGATTTCACTGGGCTTACATTACACCTATAAATTGCCGCTTAATAAACAGGCTTCAGGTCTAATCAGAGAACAGTCATTTTCACCCATAATAGTCATTCTACTACTGCACTAGTGGACATACCTTTCCTAACAGGTTGATATTTTAGGTCATAGAATTTACAGTTGAATAAGCCACTGATGCCTTATCCATCCCAGCAGATTATGTAGCACCTACTTACAGTCAGGGGGGAACCTTATAGCTCACATCCAATTTGCTTTACCTATACAATGATCAATGAGCCTTGATGGGAGGGTTGTGATGCATAGATCTTCCATTTAGGTCTGAGCATTTTTCAGTCTCTTATTTTCTATGTATTGGCAAGTAGAGGATCTCCATGTTAATCTCTACTACAAGAAGCTTCTCTGATGAGGGGAGAGAGATGCACAAATCTAGTAGTAAGTTGTTAGGAGTCAGTTTCATGTCCATGTAGCAGAATAATAGTAGGATGTTCTCCTCTAGGATCTATGACTATTCAGGATATTATGATAGATATTTGAAAAAGTATATAGTTGGCTAAATTCTTTAAAGTTCTTTTAACTGTAGAAATAGATCCTACTTATTCATGGTTGGTGCTCAGTGGTTTGTAAGTATGTGTAATGTGGCATCATTCTTTGTTTACTTTTTTTGTTGTTTTTTTGAGACAGAGTTTCCCTGTGTAAATTTAGAGCCTATCCTGGAACTCACTCTCTAGCCCAGGCTGGCCTCGAACTCACAGAGATCCGCCTGTCTCTGCCTCCCAAGTGCTGGGATTAAAGGCATGCACCACCACTGCCTGGCCTTTGTTTACTATTACCATTGCCTGTCAGTTTTAATTTTAATTAGTCAATTTATGTAATAGTATCCTCTTTTTTTGTATGACTCAGCTAAAGAAATTTCCATTCCACCTCATGAAAATCAGTGAGTTACAAAAGGACCATGTCTGAGAACTCTGCCACCATAAATGTAGGTATGTTTCCTTCTACCTTCCTATAGACTTTCTCTTGTATCAGTGTAACCATGACCTTTGGGATCATTTGAGTCTAAGGAAAACATTTTACTAATGGTAATTGCAAGTAATATAAAGAGTCGTGGGTAACATAAAAGATTACGGCAAACCCTTTTCTAAATTCTACACAGGAAATGTATTTATTTTAGATATGACATGCTATGTCATAATAACAATTTTTGGCTTCTTTTTTGCATTCAGGATCCTAATGTGTTCTCATGTGTTTCTACATTATTCTTCCTGGCACTTCTATGTGAGTGTGGAAAAATCACCAGAATACTAGTTAGTTTTGAGTATGAAGAAATCTACATAATTCCTCCAAGTGTACTGCCATTGTGTAAGTAAACAAAAAAATAAATTCTTTTTGCTCTTGCTTCTGCTTATCTATTGTTTTGGGGTAATGTATACTACAAGGCAATGTAATATATTTAGTGGTTTTCTGCTACATGTCAATTAGTGTCTTGTGACATTGATTTCTTCTTTCATGTAAGTTAAATAAATAACATAAGGATAGTGGCATAATTAAATAGTGGGAGAACTGCTCTAATATATGGAGTGTTTCCCAGATGTTTAACCTCAAAGTTTTTATAGACCTGTAAGTTCAGAAAATGGGCATATTTGTTCTCTCTATCATTTTTCATTTTTGCTTTGAGGAAGAAAGGAAATGATTGTTTTTCATATTTAGGTCAACATTTGTACAGTGCTTATAGGTAATAAGTTACGTAGATGTTTAATATTTCTGGGAGAAGTGGAAGATGGGCTATGCTTAAGGATAACAGGTTGAGAGTTAGGAATCTCATCACAGTCTCTTTAAAGTTCTTTAAAGTTCAGATTCATTCAGTGAAAGTCAGAGCACATGAATTCTGTATCTCAGAATACAAAGAAATAGAAATTTCAACTCAGAAGGGCTAAGGAAATCCAAAGCTGATAGAAGGAAAGGGACAGCCCTATGAGCTAAGTTTTTTCTCTTACAAAATTCCAGTGATATGAATTAAAATGTTCAGTTTCCTCTTAAGCATACAAAAGAAAATTAAATATCTCCCTTCTCTTAATGGGATTTTGAGTGTCTTTTATTTTTTTTTCTACATATTTGCACTTAAATTTGTGGAAAAAAAGATGTTGTTTTTCTGATAGAAGGAAGGTATCTTTACATTTCATTTAAGTTTATGATTTTCTGCTCATAATTTATAATACAGTTTAAATACTATGTTAATACTTTATTGGGGAAGTGGCTTAACTTAAGCATATATGTATTCATATCAGTGTATGAATAGTGGGTAGGGATTCCAACAGGTTTAGGAAAGGAGGTCAATATGCAAGGAGGATGAAAGGTAAATACTTTGAGTGTTTTTATCAAAACACAAATCACTGTCCTTTCCTGTGTTCTAAAGTAATTCCTCCATGTTTTCCTTTAGTATTTCCATGGATTCACTAATTACATTTAAGTGTTCAGTCCATTTTGTGTTAATTTTTATAACTAGAAGAAATACCAAGGCCTCCAGCACATTTCCTATTAATAGCTGATCAATTTCATCATTACCTCGTGCTAGAGGGCCTGGTAGACCTGTATGGGATCTGACATGTGTTACATACAAGGGATGATTTCTACTTCTGATTACTTGTAGATAAGTAAATAGTGAAGTTAATTCTTAATCATCTTGAATAAGTTCAGTGGTTTCAACACATAAAACAACTCTTCCTGCATATTGAGAGTCAGTAACTATATCAAGAGAGTCAGGAAAATCTAATAGTACCATAAGAATGGCATTTAGTTCTGATTTTTGAACTGAATCATAATGGCTTTGAGCCACTTAACTCATTTTTCCTGACTTCTAACCCGCCTTTCCTGATTTATTTCATCAGTATAGACTGAAGGGGCTCCAGACATTGGTGTCTCTTTTATTACATGAGGGAGAATCCAATTAGTTCTTTTTATAAACTAAAGTCTCTTGATTTGGGGATATTTGTTAATAATCTCCCCCCCAAAAAATTACTGCAATCTTTTGCCAATGTTCATTTTCTGCCCATTATGTGGCAATTTCAGTATTAGTAAAAAGTACCACGATTTTTTCTGGTTCTATTCCTGTTAATTGATCAAGTCTCATTTTTCCTTTAAGAATCAATTCAGAAACCTTTCCTAAGTTTTTAATAGGTCTTTAGTTATTTACTCTGTATGCTAAAAATGTCCATTCTAAGATATTATCTTCTCTCTGCATAAGAATTCCTGTAGGAGAATGAGTAGAAGGCAAAATAGCTAAATACAATCAACCTTTGTATCCAAGCAATCCACATGTGAATCCTGTAATTTCTTTTCTACCAGTGCTAATTCTCTCTCAGCTACAGCCGATAATTTTCTTGGACTATTTAAGTCCCTGTCACCTTGTAAGGTTTGAAATAAATTTCTTAGCTCTTGTGTACTTAATCCAGTTGTAGGCTGTAGCCAGTTAATATCTCCCAGCAATTTTGAAAATCATTAAGAGTTTGTAATTGATCTAGTCTTATTTGTACTTTCTGTGGATGAATTTTCTGTAAACCTATCTTATATCTTATGTAAGTTCTCGAATTTTCCTCTTTGTATTTTTTCAGGAGCAATTTATAAATCCTAGCAACGCAAAATTCTCTTTATTTTATCATTTTTTCTAAGGTATTTGCATCTGAATCAGCCAGTAAGTTATCATCCACATAATAAAATTTAGGTTGTGGAAACTCTTTATGAACTATTTCTAATGGCTGTTGTACAAAATATTGACAAAAGATGGGGTTGTTTAACATTACTTGTGGAGAACTTTCTACTGATACCTTTTAACTGGTTGAGAATTATTATAAGTAGACACTGTGATGACAAATTTTTCTTTGTCCTGTTATTGTAAAGGTATAGTAAAAATGCAGTTTTTTAAATCAATCACTATAATAGACCATCCCTTAGTAAAGAAGGCAAGGAGGGAATTACAAGTTGTATAGAGCCTTATGGCTCTTAAATCTGTTAATATTCTCCATTTTCCAGATTACATTTTAATGACAAATATAGAAGAATTCTAAGGATTGGTCAAGTCTTCAATATGTTGAGCTTTTACATGCACCTCTACCAGCTGTTCTAGTACCTATAATTTTTCTGATGTCAAAGGCCATTGTTCCACCCACACAGTTTTGTCAGTTAATCATTTTAAAGGTAGGGTGGTTGGTAACTTTGAAAGACCAATACTTGTTGTGTCCTGCTTATGTAGAACCTGAATGGTCTGTGACTGTTCTTAATAATACCTTTTAATATTTTTCTCAGAAGCAATCTTTATTTTCTGGTTTGTTTTTGAGATTGGAGGAATGTTAATCTGGGTTTTCCATTGCTGTCCCCATAAATTCATGGCTATATTAGCCACATATGACTTTAATTTTCCAATTTTTTTCTAGCCCTATATACTTGACCTGTCTTGCACTTTGTTTTACCTGGGATAAAGTTTCAATCCCTAGAAGCTGAATTTTTATCTCTTATAGAGGCCAAACTAGATGCCAAGATTTTGGTGAAATTATATTTACATCTGCTCCTATCTCTAGTAAACCTTCAATTGCAATGCCATTTATTTGTATTTTTAGATTTGGTCTCTGATCATTTAGAGAAGTTTGCCAAAATAATTTTTTTCTGGTCTCTTTTGAATTTTTTGTTTGATCTACTGAAGCTATTCTGTCCTTGATTATATCCAGAGCAGTGCTGTTTTTAACAATAAGCATTAAATCTTTTAACTGCCCTTTTGGATGTGTTTCTCAGACACTGACCAGGGAATTATAATTGAATTTGATGTTAGGGCCTGCAGGAGGCCGTTTAGGGCATTTCTTGATGGCAAATGGTTACCTTTGTCTGTCCCTTGTTGATCTGCATTCATTAGTCCAATGCTAGCCTTTGCCACACCTTGTGAATACTCCAGAAGGCTGGTGTCTTCTTTTGGGATTACTTCTAGAAAAAAAAAAACACTGTTTCTAGGAATACCTTGCCTACAATCCCTTTTCAAATGACTTTGCTTACCACAATTAAAACATCTGACATTTTTATTTTTTTCTTAAAACTTTTAGAAATTACTTCTACCAGAGTAGCATCATAAACATGAGATCCAGTATCAGCTGTGTTTCTAATCAGTTTATCTATTGGTGCTGATCATGCCTTTAAAGGCCTAATCACCCTTTTGCATTCAGAATTAACATTTTCTAAAACCAATGATTTAATTAATATTTGTTTGACTTCTGGATTTAATAGTATTCCACTTACAACTGAAGTCAGTATTTGCAAAAAAATAAGTGAAGGCTTCTTTTGTGCCTTATATACTTTTAATAAATGACTCAGACCTCTTTCCTGATTCTTTTACCTTGCTCCAAGCATTTAAAGCTGCTAAGCAACATAGCACCAAGGTGTGATCATCAAATTCAAGCTATCTTTGCAATTCAGCATATTGGCCTTCACCTAGAAACTGATCTTGGTAAACATTAATGCCTCTAGCCCTATTTCATTATTCTATGGCTCTAGCTTACTCTTTCTGCCACGTTTGCTATTGTAACTGAGGATCAGCTTCGAATATTGTTGTTGACAAAACTTTCCAGTTTGGGGGGCATAATTCTGTTCTGAGTTCTCCATGAGTTTAATATCTGCTTTACATAGGGTAAATACATAACGTATGAAATGACCACTTCCTTAAATCTCCTCAAATGTAATATTTCTATAGAATTCCATTTCATTACTCCATAACCTTGGGGGTGCCTATTGTCTCCTGGTAGTTCTTATATAGCAACTGGATAAACTAAGGTTGTTCTAACAATCCTGGCCCTCCCCTCTTCATGCGGTGGTGCTGTAGGTTCTTGTCTAAATTCTTGTATGTCTGAGTATTTTCTTATTTTCATTTATAAGTCTTTCTAAAACTTGTATCTTATCAGTCCACTTTTCATATTTTGCACAAAAACCACTATGGTTATAAGGGTAAAACATGAATTACAGACTGATAGTAATTATAATTGATATTATATCAATCTCAGTTAAGTCATTTACTTTTTCATTTTCTGCTTCTATTTTTAAGCCATCTAAAGTAGCATTTTATAGGGTCCTGATGCCCTGCATTATGATATTTCTGTCCTTAGCATGAGAAAGATTTTTCCTTTTAATATTATTGAACTCTCTCCTGGGGGACTTTTCAGATGTGTTACCAAATCTGATGGCTTCTCAGTTTTTCTGCAGCTGGTATGATTTTTCTGTCCATGTGGTTATGCCACATGTTGGTATGCCAAATGTTGTTTTTAACAAAATCCTAATTGTTTGATTTTACCAATAAACGCTCAAGAGCCAGCCAGATGCTGGGGTTTAAGCCTGCTAGCTCAGAGAGGCAGAGAAAGCACCCAGCTGACCTTCCTCCTTTTCCCATCCCATGTCCCTGTAAAAAGACCTTTCTCCTATGCTGTCTCAAACAAGACTCTTCCAACTCAATGTCCCTCCCTTCTACTTCCTGTGTGTCTTTCTCTCCATCCTTCTGACTCCTTTTTGCTCTCTATGGTTTCTTCTTTTTCACTTCCTGTCAACTGGTTGTTTGCTCCACCCCTTGATATATGGTTGACTTTAATCCTGTTTACAATATTCAAGCAGAAAGGTCTTAGATTAAAGGTGTGTGCTAAGACTGAGCCACACAACTAGAAACAGATTTTTCTAGTAAATAATCCAGTCTCAGGGTTCACAGTATAATCAAATATCCTGCAACACTTAAGTATAGTGTTGACATTGTAGATGTTTGAGTTGGTGCTGAGTACCCCACAGGCAGTTGTTCTTTGCATTTTGATCAGTTGTGGGTTTCTTTAGTGGTGTGTCTCTATGGTAAACATAAGCTTCTTTGAGGAGGGGGTGAAAAGAATTTTCATATTATATTACATCATTTTCTTCTTCCCTTTCTGCCCTCCAAACCCTGCCATATACCCCTCCTTGCTCTCTTTCAAATTCATGGACTCTTTTGTCATTAAGAGTTATTATACACACACACACACACGTGTATACATATATATATATATATGTTCCTGAATACATAAATATAATCTCTTCAGTTTATATAATGTTGAATATATGTATGTTTTTATGTTGTTGTGAAGATAATTCTTAATTGTAATCCTACAGGTTAGAAAAAGTAAAAGAGTTGACAATGTTAAGCACTCTCCTACTACAAAAGAAAAGATAATACAAAGTTATTTTCATGGCCACATCCACAGAGAAATAGAACACAGAACAGTATCTACACTGAGAGAAATTCCTGGTAAAGGACAGTGGGTTAGTTACTCTATAGGAAATAAGAATGAATTAGGTAAGAGTGCATACATCATTTTATTGAAATGACTAAAATTGGACAGGAAGGATAAAGGCTACATCTGCATCAGTTCCCTATGAAGTATGTGGTGTGCAGTGCTCTACTCAGACTGGTGTCAGGCACGTGATATGTATGTGTAAGGCGTCATTTTGAGTAGATTAAGGCTCACCTTGTTCCTCATATTTTCGGCATCAAGATTGTCAGAGTAGTACAGGTGCAGAATCCCTTTTTAAAGGCCTTATCTGGTCTCAGTTTATTTTTATTATGTTTAAAATTGGCATGCAGATATTAGATATCATGTGATTTTGAATAAAGACTGTCTTAATATATTCTCCTTACCCCTCATCCCCCCCCCCATCACCTGGCCACCCATCAATTTTTTCATCTTTTGTGTTACATATATCCCATTTTCCAAACCCTGTCCTTCTTTCCTCTTCATCTATTTTATCCTCTCTTGATTTCTATTTTAAAATTTTAGGCTTTATTGACATTAGATGCATGTATACACATCTACATACATGGTCATATATATTTCATGCAAGCATCCATCTATGAGTGAGAACATGTGGCTTTTGACTTTTCTTTTTCTTTCAAGTCTCCGTTACTTCACTTATTAGTGTACTTTCTACATCTATCCATTTGTCTTCAAATTTCATTTTTCTTTACAGTTTAATAAAATTACCTCATATATAGGTGCCACAATTTCATTATCTGTTCATTTTTTCCAATATCTATGCTGGTTCCATTTCTTTGTCTTGGGGGTAACAAATAAGTACAAGATTATAGTGTAGATTTTGTCTGTCTATTATATAGCTTTTCCTGTATAAGTATATCTAATCACCCCAGACAGGCAGCCAAGAAATGATTATACCCAACTGTAGTTTAGCAAACCAGTGAGTTCCTAGTCGTATTTACAGAAGTAAGAGTTCAGAGTTATTTATGTTTTCATGGGTGACTTGAAGGTAACTGTTAATGAAATTCCCACCCAAGCATGGATGAAGACTCATGAGAACTGCATCCTGGAGCTCCTGGCATGACTTGGAGAAAGCTGGAAGGTCAGAGAATTAACTCTTCCTAGCCATTGTTACTGCTTAAATTACCTTCTAACAAGGCCTTCTGCATCTTCTATATTTAAGGAGTTCCTGAGAATTGTGAATTTGCTTACTTTCTAAGGCACAGGGTTACTTCCTTCTGGGAGAGTATATTTCAGTGAAAGAGGATGAAGCAATACAACACAGTAGCATATGTTAACAGAGAACGGGACAAATGAGTAATAGATAGAAGATAAGGTATACTGTAGTTGACATTTCCTAGGATTTATCAACAAATTCATGGTTTAGGTATCATGCTTGTTTTTAGGAGGAATGATTAATGCTAGAGGGTATAATGGTGTCAGTGGGAGCAAAATTACCACCTTCAACATGTTTCCTATAGCCCACTTCTCAGACAGGTTCAAATTTCTTGATACTATCTGTTTCTTGGTCCTCTCTGGAAGATTAAGTTATGGTAAGTACAATGCTTGTGGCAGCAATTGTGCTATGGCTACATGTACTTTTGATATGTGTTCTCTGAATCTAGCAGGACTTTTTCAAGAATTTGCCAATAATATGTCCTTAAAATTCACTGGAACATATGCTTTCAAAATAGAAATAATTAGGCTATCATAGAAAAAGGAAAAAGGTATTACTTCTTGATAGATGAAAATATGGCAAAATGTTTATTTTGTGGTGACAATCAGTCTTCTAAACAGTACAAGTGAGAGAATATTTTCTGAGAGAATCAAATAAGAAACATCAGTATATTATTCTTCTGATCTTTAGAATAAATTATATAAGGGAGTGGGTATCACTTGTTGTGATGAGAGTATATCTCTAATGGAAGATACAAAGTCAGCATCTAGCAAATTCTTTGCATCTCCATGCTGGTCAGATGAAGTACATGTGACCAGAATTGCACTAGATAAGAGAAAAATACTCACTCCCATATTTGTTATAGCATACATATTGGCATTTTGTTATAGGTACAGACACAGGAGAGATGTTACTGAACCTAGAGTCCATCTTAGGGCCATTTACAAGACGTACTTAAGGTGGATGTGTGTATGTGTGTGTATCTATTATTATGTGTGTCTTTTGTGGAATGAATATATGCATGCATGCTTGTTCATTCCATTTTCTGCATGTGTAGATCAGAGGAAGGTTTCTAGGGATCAAACTTTGTCATTAGGCTTGGTGATAATTGCCTTTAACCTCTTAACCATCTTGCTGGTCCTCATGCATTTTTAACTGAGTTCATTTCAAATATGTTGTGTATCATACTCTATTCAGATTAGTGCCACTCAGGTAATTAAATACTTATGGCACTTTTCTGAGTAGAGTAAGGCTCACCAAACTCTCAATTTGATGGGATCTTTGGATGGCAATGGTGGTATATGTGCAGTCACCCTTTGTGGTGGTTTGAAAGAAAATGGCCCCCCAAAGGGAGTGGCACTATTAGTAGGTGTGACCTTGTTGGAGGAAGCATGTCACTTGTGGGCAGGCTTTGAGGTTTCTTGCTCAAGTTTCTCTCAGTGTGACAGTCAGCGACTCCTGTTGTCTCTGAGTCAAGATGTAAGGGCTGTCAGCATATTTGCCTGCATGCTGTCAAGCACCCTGCCATAATGGTAATGGACTAAACCTCTGAAACTCTAAATTAGTTACCAAAATTAAATGTTTTCTTTCTAAGAGTTACTGTGGTCATGGTGTTTACAGCAATGAAAACCCTAAGATACCCTTGACAGGCCTTCTCTGATCCTTTTGTACATTTGGTGCATTCAGGACTCATGCTTCTTTGTGGTGATTTGTTTTGTCAAATCTTCATCTCATGAATACTTACAGGTGAAACAACCCCAAAAATGGGAGACTAACTTTCTGCTTCACAGAAAATCAAAAGAACATTATTAAACTATACATTTGTCTTTTATAATCACTCCAGTAAATAGGGGGAAGATCACAGCAGTCAGAGTAAATTATTAGGCTAAGAACAGGCTGAGTATGATAGCACAGGGTTGCAATTCCATAGTCATTTGTATCACTGCTACATATAGGGTATATGTTTCCAAAACTTTGTCTCATGAACAGTTGCAGATGAGAATAGTCAAAGATGTTGGAGACTAACTTCCTGAATGATATGAAAAAAGTTTAATTTCTTGGTAGTGACAGTTATTCACCTAAAGAAAGGGCAAATGAAGAGTCATTTGGATAGTTAATGTATAGGTTATTCTCAATGAACTTTTGAATAAATTGTATTAGAGAACACATATGGTGAGATAAAAGCTGAGAAGCTTTCTCGAGTCTACTGTGTAAGCATCTATTCATTAAGACTATTGGGTGCAGTGCTATATTCAGAATAGTGCTGGTGAGATGAAGAATAATTTCATCAGAGCCTTTCTGAGTAGAATAAGGCTTACCAATTCCTCATTTAATATTGCCTCTGAATGGAAATGCACAGTTGCGTCCCTAATCAGACATGGAATTTCTGTATCTATACCACTTAGCTTTCCCACGATATTATTTGAGGTATATATTCTTAAAATCTTGAACTCTTACAAATGAGATGCCATAAAGAAAGACATAGTAAAAAGTAAAATAACATGAAGACAGTGTAGTATCTTTATCTTGGATTAGCTGTAGATGCTCTGAAATTATAAAGAGACAATTAGAGGAGGAGGGGAAAAGGAGGCCTTAAGATAGAGGGTGGAATAAATTCATTTAATATGGAATTAGAAAGTAGATGACTGTGAGTGGAAAATTTTAATTGTAGGTTGCTTTTGATGGTAGGGTAGAGGAAGGGAGAGGAAGAGGAAGGATGAAGAGGTATGAAAATTGAAGATCTATGAAAAAGAAAAAAAATAGACACCTAATGTTTTATAAGCTTATTATAAGTATAACTTCACAGAGTCCATAAAATGTTTTAGAAGATAAAAGCACTTGCTGAACAAATATTTGAAGCTTAGTTTCATACCAAGGACCAGTGGTAAAAGGAGATAACCATTTCTCTCTCTCTTTCTCTCTCTCTCTCTCTCACACACACACCCCCACACACACAGTGGTAAAAAGAGATAATAATCTCTCTCTCTCACACACAAACACAAACAAATATTAATAACTAAAATATTTCTATAAAATTAAAATAATTGAGCAGGGGTACCCTACATGTGGGGGAACAGTATTACCTTCAGAAGCTGTTTGTTGGTTGTTTAGTGAAATCCCCTTCCAGTATGTCAAGCTTTCCCATGAGCTGTTGTCCAGTGTGTCACTAGAGCCTCCTAAATATACAATATTGCCACTGCATTTGGTTATCTACTAGATTGAGATGGTAAGCCCCTATTGCTGAACACACTATATACCTTGGTTGTAGTGTCAGCAGGTGCTGTTCACGAGGAAAAATGTTCTGACATTTGAGAATGCAATAATGACCTCTGAGGCAAGATGTGCCTACTAATGCAGTAGTGACGTGACACATAGGATAGTAACCAACTACTTTCTTATGTATTTGAGCCATGTGGTGGAAGGAGAAACTCATGCCCAGTACTGTAAACCTGATTAAGAACCAGCCTGTTATCAGTGAAGCCATAGGATCTCAATGGTAAACAATAAGTGTTTCCTATACGTATTTTTGTATCTTTATCTGTCTTGGTATCATTGTAGCAGTGACTTTGCAAGAGGTATTTGGATTTAAAAAGCATTTTTCTACTTTCCTTTTTTTATGTAAAATTTGAGAAGCTTTGGTGTAAAGGTTCTGGAAAGGTTTTATAGAATCCAGTAGTGAATCCGTCTAGGCCTGGATTTTTTATAGTGGAAAGTTGTTTATTACTTTTCAAACTTGTTGCCTTTTATATATCTGCTTAACTTGTTCTTCTCATCTTGATTTAACCTACTTAAGTCCTGTTCATCTAGAAATTGCCCTATTTCTTTTTGATTTTCCAATTTTGTGGAATATAATTTATGGTGTGCCCTAATAATTTGAATTTTGTGAATTTCATTGGCATCTGCTGTAATAGCCCTTTTACCTTCTCTTCTTTTTGTCTTCTCTATCTTTTTGTCAGTTTATCTAAGGCTTTGCCAATTTTACTTATCTTTTACAAGAACCAATTCATTGTTTCATTGCTTCTTTAATGTATTTTTCATTTTTCTTTTATTAATTTTGTTTGCCATCATCACAATTATTTTTTCATCTACTGACTTTTTGTTTGGCTTATTCTTGTTTTTTTTTCAAGGTGTTATGGTGCATTATTTATTCGTTTGAAATCTCTCTACTTATGAATTTTTACTTGAGAAGATTTTTTTATTTCATATATGTGGATGTTTTGCTTGCATGTATGTATGTGTACTAGGTCAGATTAGGGCATCACATTCCCTGGAACTGTAGGTATAGGTGGTTTTGAACCACAATATGGAATGTACTTTGAATGAAATGCAATCTAAAATAAAATGTACTGGTTATTCCAAAGTGATTTTAGAATAAGTTACATCCAAGGTATTTTTTCACACTCTTTTTGGGATGTGATGAAACCTGAAGGGCATGATGGAAACTGCTGGAATACTGCCTCCATACTGAGAGGCAGTGGTGTGCAGTGCTCTTCTTGGATTTGCACTGGTGAGTTAAACTACATACAGTCAGTGCTTTTCTGAGTAGAGTAAGGCTCATCACATTCTTCTCTTGATATCGCTCTTTGATCATGATATTGGCTTTGGTAGATGGATTTGAGGATCTTCAAACCTTGGCTTCCTTAAGAGTATTATTGTCTGTTCTTCACCTCTTAAACATATTGCAGGACCAGAGCAAAGGAGAGATTAAGTTCCTTTCTCTAGAAGAAAAAAAAAAACAGAGAAAATTGTTTATTATTCAGAAGATGCAGAGGGAGGGATAAATGCAACATACAGGACAATTCCGTGGTATTTTTTAAATAAGTTAGCATTCAAAACTCAAGCTTTACTTGAAGAATGATGTAATCTGATGGAACTGATAGACACTGTTTGCACCAAATCCATATTTTGTGTGTTTTCTGAAGGTTTTTTGTTATATTTATCTCTATGATGTGAAATACTTATGTGTGGGATCTGTTGTGCATAAGGTGTCAAAGTTACTTTTCTATTGCTAAGATAAAGTACCATGAACAAGACTCATATAAAAGAAAATAATTTGTGGGGATTACAGATTCAGAGGGTGAGCCCCCAGGAATATTATGTTAGGGAGCATGGCAGCAGGCAGGCAAGCATGGTATTGTAGTAGAAGCAGAGAGCTTATATCCTAATCTGCAGGCATGGAGCAAGAGAGAGCTAACTGTGGACGTGTGGGGTTTTGAAACCTTAAAGCCCAACTCAGTGACACACCTCCTACAACAAGGTCATATCTCCTAATCCTTCCCAAACAGTTCTACCAATTGGGGACAAAGTATTCAAATATATAAGCTCATGTTTTCACACTGGTACTAAGAATTTCAATTAAACGTGTTCAGTTCTTCTCTGAGAAAATTAACAAATTCTCCATTTTTTTATGTAGATAGTAATGGTTGTTTATGTGCATCTTCCATTTAGTTGTCTTCCATGTATTTGGGGGCTTCTTTGATGATTCTAGGACACATGCGCTTCTTTAATTAAAAAAAAACTGCCCTATTTGGTGTACCTATAGATGTAAAAAGCATTAAAAGTCCTCATCATAGGTTAGTAAAATAAGATCAGCCTCATCCTATTGGTCCTGAGAATTATCTTAAGAGACACAGTGAAGGTTAAAAAATGTGTAATTAAACATACCATGTGAAATCCATTGTAGTTTCCATTACCTAGAAGTTATAATGGACTCAGAATTCAGGTATCACACTTTATTTGGAGGAGCATCAGAAGCTGCCAGGATAATACAGTTGAATCAACTATATTATCAACCACTCCAAATTTCAGCAGGCTGTATGCACTGCACTGTATAGTCAGGTGTAATGAAATTGGACTATGTACAACTGTTTCTTTCTGGATATGCCTCTGAATTTTATAATGGTTGTCATCATATCAACATGATGGCAGAGGTATCTTGAAGATAGCTTGAAGAGATATTTCTGATACTGACAGTCCTAGTCAATGACTTGCATGTGAAGCATCATCTCTGGATGATATAAATGGAAAAGGCTGAGAGCTAACAGAATAGATTAAAAGAGGAAGGACATTAATGTACGTTAAAACTGAGAAATAAAAGAGAACAACCTATTGATAATAATTCATTCAAAGAGAGGCAAGAGGAAAGTACTGTTTGAGAGAAATTTATGGTAAAGGATAGTTACTTGGGTTTTCTCTATGTATATATAAATAGATGAGGTCAAGATAAGTCACTGTCCTTTATCAATATGATGTTGACAGCAGAAAGGGTTGATGGAGACTGAAAATACAGAAAATGCATGTAGACTGTCTTGTATGCAGTACCCAATGTAGATTGTTGCCTGACACATGAACTACATGTGTGTGGCCCCCTCTATGATTAGAGGAAAGCTCACAAAGCTACTCCTTTTCTGTGGCCGCTGGTTTCTTCTCTGATGTTAGTTAAGTGGACATTTGGCATCTGTAAATAGTATGCTTATTTAAGATAATTACACCTATCCATTTTCAGACAATAAACACTATGGTTAAAGAGTGCAAATATGAAAGAGATTAAGTTCCTTCCTAATAGGAAAAAAATAAATGAAGTGAACAGAGTATATAGATCAGAGGTTCTGGAGTGAGATATTTCAGGTGAAAGACAACATTTACATTCCCTAGGTATTATGAGTAAGTGACTTCAGTGATTATGTATCACACAGTAGTAGGAGAATTGGTCACAGTAGTAGGAGAATTGGTCATATCTACATGGAATGAGACAGTCAGTTGAGATAGCAAGTCCATGACAGCATGATACATACAGTCCTACACAAGAAGATGCTGGGTACATTTTTACTATCTGCAATTGAGTGCTTTATAGCATAAGGCAGCTTAAATACAGTATTTGAGGTGTATGAGCATTTTGGTATAGTTATATGCACACTAGAGACTAATTACTTCCTCACAAGAGAATACTGTTATACATCAGTACAGCATACTTTCTCAATGGCAAATTCATTATTATTGAGTATAAAATAATGTTTAATTATGGCATTTTACGTTATGTGTCATACTTTTTCATATTAACCACAATCACTATAATCTCTTACACTTCCTCCTCTAATTTTTCCCCATATTCCCTCTAAAATGTCCTCCTATGTTTCCATGGAAAAACATGTGTGTATGTATTTGAACATATATGGAATATAATGTACAAAAATGTTCCACATATGAAAGAAAACTCAGGCTATGTGTCTTTCTTTTTCTCCATTTTTGTCTTGCTATCCACTACTCCTCCTTTTGGATACCTACTTCCTCCATTATTATTCCCTTTCTACTTTTATATCATACATGTATGTATATATACACATATTTTAATTTAGATTGTATATATGAGAGAAAATTTCTTTGAGCTAAATAAGAAAATGTAATTGCACATTTCTCTCCTGCCCACTTGTTTCCAAATATCCAGCAGCTGCTTCCCAAATAATTGACTCGGAGGCTTAGGACTACTTATAAATGCTTGGCCGCTAGCTCAGGCTTATTACTAACTAGCTCTTACATTTTAAGTTATCCGAAGCAATAATGAGCTGCTGAATATTAAGTCAGATTACTCTGAAAAAAAAAGATAGATAGAAAGGAAAAATAGTGTAGTTGCCAAGCTTACTTAAATACGTTCAATATTCAGGTAACATGATCTATTGAGAGTGTATATGAAAGCTGCAGAGGATGGGATCAGTTTGGGCAGCACTCAATATTCAACATAATATGTGCTATGCCCATTTACAGACTGGTTTCTGGCAAGTGGATTGTAACTGGTTTTTCTCTGAACATAGTAATGATAAATTATATTTAGGATGAGAATTCAATGATGATTATGACACAGCTGCAGACATGCTGAAGATTTTTCCTAGTAGCATGAGTGCCTTGTAAATTACTTGTTCCTCAGGCATTTGAGAAGAATTCAAAAGAACATTCTTAATATTAGTACCTAGATGTCAGATCAGAAGATGGAGGGCATTATATTTTAATACTAGATTGGAAAATGGAAATAAGCTTGTTCTCTTGATCTTGGCAGTCCTTCAGCTAAAGAGAACATTTGAAGTGAAATGTGTAGGTAAGGACAATGGTTTGGTTATTCCCTAAGAATTATAAAGGGAGCTAATCAATGTACAGATAACTTGCTTTTTTTTTTGGTGCTTTGGTGAAAGCTGAATTTGAGGATGGAGACATTGGGCTCCACCAACCCAAATCAACATTGTTTCATGTGTTGAGTTCTACCTAGAATAGGAACAGTTATATGAACAACCTGTGACATGTGTCATTGCCCATTTATCAGTTAATGGACATTTAGGTTTATTCCACTTCCTGTGACTACTGTAAATAAAGAGTTTGTGAATGTGGATCAGCATACATATCTAAAGTAAGTTATAGAGTCCTTTGGAAATATGCTAGGGTAGTATAACTAGATGATAGTTTAAATCTATTTCTAGCTTTTAGAGAAACCTCATATATTTCTATAATGGCTGCATCAGTTTCCACTACTAATAGCAATGAGTACATGTTATTTCCTCATATCCACAACAATATTAGATGTTATTTTATTATTTTTATTTTTACCTTAACCATTCTGACTGAGATAAGATGACATCTCATTTATCAACCATTTGCATTTCTTATTTTGTGAACTCTGTTTAATTAAGTGAGCAAATTTTAAATTGGATTGTTTGTTATTATAATGCTTAGTATTTGAGTGCTTTATAGTTTAAATGCTAACCATCTGTCAGCTATTTAGCTGGTACAGAATTTTTTTTCTATTCTATAGGTTGCCTCCTGCTATACAGAGGATTTTAATTTAATGAGCTGACATTTGTCAATTACTGTTTTTATAATAATATTTTGTTAACCCTAAGAAATTCTCAGTGTATTTTGATTATATTCACCCCTTACTCTACCTCCTAAATCCTCCTAGATCCCCCAACCTTCATCCAACTTCATGAACCACAAAATCCAGCAGTTCAAACTGTGCTGCCACTATCTCTTTTTGGGGGCCATCCAATGGGGTATAATTGACCTGGCAAGAGCTATACCATAAAAGAGAATTGACTTGCCAACCACAGAAGCCATCAAGTGTTTCTCAGCCAGTGATAAGGGTCCTAGGCTCCGGCCCTCTCAATGCTAAGATGTTAATTGGCTTGATCTTGTGCCAGTCTTGTACAGGAGAGCACAGCTGCTGTAAGTTCATGAACACAATGGCCCTGTCATGTGCGGAGAAGATAACTGTTCTCCCAACAACCTATCAGTAATCCTATTCAAAAAGTCCTTTTCTGTGCCAAAAAGTTGAAGTACATTCCTATTTTTTTCTGTAGTAGATTTAGGGTATAAAGTCTTATGTTGAGGTCCCTGATCTGTTTGGAGTTGAATTTTGTGCATGGTGAGAGATAAGAATCTGATTTCATTCTTTTACATGTAGCTGTCCAGCTTAACCAGCAACATTTGTTGGAGGTGTCTTCTTTTTTCAATTATGTTTTGTTGGCCTTTTTGCCAAAAATCAGGTGACTATAGGACCATGGGCTTTTTTTGTATAATTTCAATTCTATTCCATTAATCAAAGTGACTGTTTTTATGTCATTACTATGGTGATATTACTATATCTCTGTAGCACAAGTTAAAAAAAAGGGATGATAATACCTCCAGCTTTAGTTGGTTGTTTTTTACTCTTTACTCTTTTTGCTCTTTTGGGAGGCCATCACTCGGCTCCCAAATAAATCACACATGGAGGATTATTCTTAATTATAAATGCTTGGCCTTAGCTTGGCTTGCATCTTGCCAGCTTTTCTTAACTTTAAATTATCCTGTCTACCTTTTGCCTCTGGGCTTTTCCCTTTTCTTACTTTTGTATATCTTACTTTCACTCTTATTCTGTGGATGGCTGGGTGGCTGGCCCCTAGTATCCTCTCCTTGTTCTCTTGCTCTTTCTTATTTTACTCCGAGAGTTCTATTTATTCTCTCTGCCTGCCAGCCCTGCCAATCCTTTCTCCTGTCTTGCTATTGCTCATTCAGGTCTTTATTAGACCAATCAGTTGTTTTAGACAGGCAAAAAAAGTAACACAGCTTCAAAGAGTTAAACATGCAGAATAAAGGAATGCAGCACATCTTTGCATCATTAAACAAATGTTCCACAGCATAAACAAATGTAACACATCTTACAACTTCCAGCAGTGCTTTAATTGTCCAGGAAAGTGTCATCTATCCTGCTTCTTTCATGATTACATATAAATGTTATGATTACTTTCAAATGTTTGTCAAGAATTGAATTGAAATTTTGATGGATATGGCACTGATTCTGTTGAATGCTTTTGGCAGGATGAGTATTTTCATAGTATGAATTGTACCAATCTACAAACATGAAAAGTACTTATATTTTCTGGTTTCATCTATTTCTTTATTAACGTGTGTTAAATTCTTATTCTTCTATCTTCTACTCCCTTGAATAGATTTTTCCAAGATATTTAATTTTTAAATATATTGGCAATGAGATTGTTTCCCTTATTTCTGTTTCATTGTGTATGCCATTGCTATGTACCAAGGCTCCTGGATTTCATGTGTTTATTTTGTGTCCTAATATTATTCTGAACATGTTTATCACTTTTAGGAATTTCCAGGTAGAATATAAAATCATACCTGCAAATGAGGATTGGTCAACCTTTGCGTTTCCCTTTTGTATCCCTTTTATTGCCGTCTCTTGTCTTGTTCTAGCTATGTCATTATTCATTCACTAACAGGAGTGAAGAGAGTGGATATACATGTCTTGTTCTCAATTTTAGTGCTAATGGTTCTAATTTTTTATGTTTAGTATGATATTGGCTATGGGCTTATTTTATACTGCCTTTGTTGTTTTGAGGTGTAATTGAGATATAATACTGAGATATATCCCCCATATTCCTAGATTTTTCTAGGATTTTTGTCATGAATGGTTGTTGGATTTTATCAAATGACTGTGAAATATTTAATGAGTTAATCAAGTGGTTTCTGTGCTTGAATCTGTTTATGCTGGAATAATACTTATAGCTTTATTTACATTGAACCATCCCTATATCTCTGAGATGATGTGGACTTGATCTTTGTAGATAATCTTTTTCACGTGTTCTTGAATTGATTTCTATGTGGCATTGAATCTGTTGAATGCTTTTGGCAGGATGGCTATTTTCACAGTG
This sequence comes from Neotoma lepida, assembly GCA_001675575.1. Taxonomy (NCBI): domain Eukaryota; kingdom Metazoa; phylum Chordata; class Mammalia; order Rodentia; family Cricetidae; genus Neotoma; species Neotoma lepida. The sequence continues at coordinate 66,002 of LZPO01097246.1, read as the reverse complement.
TGAATTATACCAATCTACTAACATGAAAAGTATTTATATTTTCTGTTTTCTTCCATTTCTTTCTTAAATGTCTTAAATTTTTATTCTACTGTCTTCTACTTCCTTGAATAGAATTTTTCCAAGATACTTAATTTTTAAATCTATTGAGAATGAGATTATTTCCCTTATTTCTGTCTCATTGTATAAGTATTTTACTTTGAACTTTTGTATGCATGTTCACCAAGGAGATTGGTCTATATTTATTTGTTGTTGTGTTTGTGTCTAGTTTATGTAACAGTGTAATGATGGCTTTTAAAATCAATCTGCAAACATTGTTCCCTCTTCTGCTTTATGTAATAATTAGAAAGGTGTTGATTTTAATTCATTTTTAAAGGCCTATTAAAATTCTATGGTAAAACCATCTGAACTTGGAATTTTTTTTGGTTGAGAATTCTAGTTAGCTTCAGCTGTCAACATAACACAAACCAGGGTTACCTGAGGGAGTCTAAATTGGGGAATTTTCTCCATCAGTTTGGCCTATACTCACTTTTAGAGACATTTTCTTGATTGCCAATTGATGTGGGAGGCCCAGCCCTCTGGACTGATAGGTCCAACATGTAACAGAATCTTAGCTGAATATGAGTCTTGGAGGAAGCCAGTAAAAACACTTTTTCTGTGCTATCTGCTTAAAGTTCTTGCATTGGTTTTACTTAATCAGATGGACTGTGACCTATGAACTGAAATAAACCCTTTTTTCCCCTAAGTTGTTTTTTGCCAAGCTGTTTATCACAGTAACAGAAAAGAAACTCGGGAATATGTTTTATTGTTGTTTTAAAATAGTTGTTTGTGATGGATCTGTTTAGCGTTTTTATTGTTTATTGCCTCCAAGACCTGTGGTTCCTAAGGATGACTTAGTTTGTCTAATACTTTCATGAACATAGAAAAGTTAGAAGATATAAAGATGGAATATTTTGAGGCTCTTCTTACGATGTACAATAAAGCAACCTCTGGAGGCATCACGATCCCCGACTTCAAGCTCTAATATGAAGCTGTAGTAATAAAAACAGCTTGGTACTGGCATAAAAAC
>LZPO01097246.1:24719-56636 GCA_001675575.1 Neotoma lepida | reverse complement strand
TGGGGGGGGGGTATATGTGCAAGTGCATGCCTGTATGCTCACACACAAGTGTGCCTGTGTCTAGAAGGTTCCATTCAAACTTCTAAAGGAGGGAACAACCAACAGTCTTGCCTAGCTATGACACTGAACTACAAACAACAACCAGCATAGCATGATAATCCTAAAGGGTAAAGTAGTAGCATACATATCTTGCCAACAATAACAAGCACTTTAATGGGACTTAAGACCCATTCAACAACAGGGAAATCATGACTGGTATTGGGAACATAGCAAAGTACGTAGGACTAGTGAATTCATGGATCTTGACAGAGAATCTACAATAGCACTTTACTAAACCAGCATAATTTCTAAATACATTCTAAAACCCAATGTAGTCCTCATCCCTCATCAAACTTCTCTTTGCAACAGACAGAGGTCATTACAGAAAACCACAGCAAATCAAATTGTAGAATTGTGCAGCCCAATCCCAACTGATATATCACAACTCTTCCACCCTAAGGCTCAGGGATCATTGAAGAAGAGGGGGTGGAAATACTGTAAGAGCTAGAAAGACAGGGCGTTTGGAGGGAAATTGTGTCTCCTATTTCTAGACGCTACACCCATTAAGTCTCAGCAAAATGACTGTCTAACCATTAGCTGAACAAGCACAACACTATTAGACATGTTATTGCATACTGGAAAAGCTCATCAGGCCTCAATCACCCATGGCTACATCACTGAAGAAGGTGATTTCCTCTTCCTCAATAACCTTCAAGTCCCCAAGTGAGCTTCTAAACCATGAAAGCCTCCCTAATCTATGACTGGATGTTTATGGTCTCTGTCTTGTAAATTCCATGTATAGGCAGCCACTGGTACTGTGAATTCGTGATTATCATGTTCATATCATGCTCATAAAACAGCATCTCAGTCTTCTTCCCACCTATCTTTCTCTATGTTCTCTGAGACTTGGAATGGGTGAGTGTGATGCATATCTTATTTAGGGATCAATAGTCCCCTGTTCTTAGTACTTTGAGCACCCAGGAATCTCAGGTTTTCCTATTATAGTAATACTGGCTGTATGAAAAGATCTTGAAAGCATGTGAATAGTATTGATTTTAGTTTTTTGAAGGTCTGGTATAATTATGAAATGAATCAATCTAACCCTGGGCTGTCTTCAGTTGGGGAGTTTTTAATTAGTTTTTTCAATTTCATTGTGTCTTGGTTACATTTCTGTTGCTGTGTTTAAACAACATGACCAAAAGCAGCTTGGGGAGTGAAGCATTTATTTCAGTTTATAGTTGTCATCAGAATGAAGGAAAGTCAGGGTAGGGACTTCTTCATGATAGGAACTTGTAAGTAGGAACTGAAGCAGAATCCATGGAGGAATGATACTTACTGACTGGCTTGTTCAGTTTTCATCCAAGATCAGTTATACCATCTAGAATCACCTACTCACGGATGGCACCACCATAGTGAGTTGGATCCTCCCACATTAATAAAAAAAATGTCATACACACTTGCCTATAGCCCAATCTTGTGGAGATTCTTTCAAAATTAAGATTCCCTGTTCCCAGATATGTGTAGGTTTGTGACAAGTTGAAAAAATACAACCAGCTCACATTGCTAGTTTTATATGTTAATTATTTATTTAATCTTGATTATCTTGATTTAATTTTTGTGAAACTTTGCACTGTGCTTTTTATTTAACTTATAATTTTTCATCTATCACAATTTCAATTTGTATTTTAATCAATATTTCTATCTCTTATAGTAAGGTTCTTGTAGTAAGGAAATAGTCAAAGAGCAGTACTAGTACTCATCATTCATTTTTCTTTAGTCCACATTGCAAGGTCAAATTAAAGAAGCCTGACTTTGATGTCAGTGGAGGATAGCAGCAGTAGCTGGGATATCTGGCTTTGTTCAGGAAGAATCAAAGGCTTGTATGCAATTTTTTTTTTAGTTGTTTATTAGGACCCTTTTATATCTGGGCTGCCCTTTCTGAGTGGTGATCTCCATTTATCTAATTCATTCTGGGAACATATTCAGTGATATGCCTAGAAGTACATTTCTTAGTTTATCCTACCCTTAAAGTTTACAATCAGAATAACATACTCATTACACAGTAAGGTTCTTGTTTGTGTGGGAACAGTGTGTTGTCCCAGTTTGAGCTAAATGTGACCAATTGTTTCAGTAAAGAGTAAGCATCTCCAAGTGTATTACTACTTCTAGACAATGACTTCTGTGTAGCTCCTGATTTTTCTGGCTGTTCCTTAATGATCTTAAGTAGTTCTTTAATACTTCTAGTACATATGGTTTATTAACAATGACTTCATTCCTATTCTTTAATTGACTCACATAGGTTAGATAACAAAAAAGAATACCTTTCTTATAAAAATATGAAATGAAATAAACATATGTTACTGATCCTTGAATTCATCCAGGTAAGTAACAGTATGGGATTAAAGGTTTGCATTTGTCATGCGTGGTGAATGACAATTTGTTTAGCATCCCTAAAAGTGTTAGGAATAAATGAATTCAGCATTCAGATATCACGCAGTACTTAGAGGACTGATGAGTGTTCTAGTGATGTTAGAGTAACCAGAGTTATGACCTCCAAATTTAGCAAACTTTGTTCTCTGTAGAATGCCTATATGTAAATATACTTTGTGCATTGTATAAGGCACAGAAAGTAGCATCCTGTCTCAGGGGTGACCACTCAGTGGTTCCTGTGAATTCAGGAACATGATCATCCAAAATTTTAATACAATGATATACTTACAGGATTCAGGCTTCATTATGATTATTTTGATTTTAACTTTAATTGTAATTTCTACAGGTTTAAAAAAGAAGTCAAAGGGAAATGTTTTGGGTTATGCTAATATACAAAAATGTAATCTCTTATTTTCTGGTAGTGAAAACTATTCACTGAAGAGGAAAGTAAGTCAAGGGACATGCATAAGGAAAAATGTGTGGTCAAGGAAAGTGACCAATTACTTTCAAAGATAGATGAACAAATTATGTCAAAGGCAGTTATCATGTTTAATTAATTTAGGCTCTGATGAAAGCTGAGGTGTATGATAGAGGCTGCATGCACAGCAAATTAATATGAAGTGTGTCATTCATGTGCAGTGCTTTATCTAGTGGAATGTCAGTCACATGAAATTCAAGTGCATGACACTACACTGGGTAGAGAAAGGCTCACAGTATTCTTCATTTGTTGTGGTCTTGGATGGTTACAGTGCTGATACACGAATGGTATTGGTGGTTTGGCTGTAGGGAAATTGAACCATGCATAGTATGTTCCCAGGAGTACCTAAATCACTGCTTTTGGATAAGGAATCCTCAGTGTTAGGGTCAGTAAGAATCTCTAGGTCAGAAGAAGAAAAAAAATGAACACATTTCCCAGTACATGAATACATTTATAAATCTCGTATTCTTTGCTTTGACAATCATTCCCCTTAGGAGAAGACAAGTGAAAGGAACTATCCTGTGAGAAACACATAGAGAAGGCCTATGGTTTGGATATTAGTATGATTTTTAGCCTAAATTATGTTGTGTAAAACTTCAAACATTATGGTTTGGTGAAGATTTAATAAAATATGCAGGAGATGAAAGAAGCTTTTTTCACAATGTCTCCCTAAATATAATCACATTCAGTCTTGTATTAGATTAGAATTAGTACTGGTAAAATGAAGTTCTTAATGACCATGGCTTTTCTTCTTAGAGGAATGTTCAGTAAATACCTAATGTAATGTGGCCTCTATATGGTAGTGATAGTATGACTAAGGTTCACTTGAGGTTGCTCTTCATACAGGGATATTTGATACCTCATGGCAAACTCTCTTAAAATACTTTGGAGAGTCTATTCTTCACTTCATGAACACTTCATGAACGTCATGTTAAAGAATGTAAAGAAAGATGAGAATATAAGGTCCCTTTGTTAGACCATACTTGTGTAAAGTTAAATAGTGTAGATCGTAGAATCTGAAGAGAGAGGGGGAAGATAAAGTAGTATAGTAGTCCTTCCTTTAAGCCTATAAGTAAAGAAATGTATTTTTCATGTATTTGACTGCACTTGGATAATTGATAAAAGGTGTTGAAGAGTATGGGATCCAGCTAAGCCACAGGACCTCATTCAACAAGCTGTGTGTACTGCAATACTCAGATCAGTATGAGTTTGTATCACATGTTGCTCTGAGTAGAGTAAGGCTCACCAACCACAGTTGTTTTGCTATCTATCTGTGTCTCCTGTATGGATATGTCAATATTGATATACACATGCATATTAGAAGTGTTTTTCAATTTCCTGGATGTATTAACTGGTATGTCTTTAATTCTAATTCATACAGGCTATGGGAAGATGAAAAAGAGCTTTGGGGAAATAATAATAAGAGAAAATGGCAGTCAGCTTATTGTTGTGTTAGTGAAAGCCATTTTTTAAAGCAGAAGGCACATTAAGAAGATATGCTATTGGAGAGATTCATGGTGAAGAACTGTGAGTAGACATTCTACATAATACATGAATAAATTAGGTCAGCATTTAGCTATCATATGAATTTGTACTTTGATAAAAGATAAAAATAAAGGGGATTATAGAGACTAGATTTTCAGCATTTCCATATTAAAGGTATTATGTATGCTGCTTTATCTAATTTGTTGTCCATCCTATGAACCATAAGGGATGAAATACCATATTGGGTAAGGGAAGGCTCACCATGATTCTCAACTTTTATGGACTTGGATATTCAGTGTGGTATAGACACTTTTACCCTTGATATGGCTCTGGTCTTAATTTAGCATTGTTCCAAAAGGACCTATTTTAATGAAGGTATCATTTGTCCAATACTCACCTCATGAGCACATACAAGTATGTAATCATAAAGGTACAAAAACCTAGTTCATTCTTATTATAAACAAATGAAATGAATCTAATTTTACAGAATTAATTTTGACAATAATCTTGGCAAACTACAGGTCATGGTATCTACTATATATTTCTCTAACACCTATAGTATTACTTATTTCTGCTCTACTACCTCTTTTGTCCTATCCTCTTACCTTGCTCCTTCACACCTCATCCTCATTATTCTCCTTTCCCATTCATACTACCTGCGTTCTATTATCTCCTTTTCTTAAACTCTTTCTCTGCTCTACCTAATAGCCCCTTTGTATTTTTGTGGCCTCTACAGGTACCCCTAGCTGACACGAGTCTAATAATATGAATCTAGGATCCATATATGATGGCATACAGCATTTGGTTTTTGTTGTTGTTGTTTGTTTTTTAGTCCTGGTCCCCTTGGTACAATTTGTTTTAGTTCCGTCCATTTGCCTGAACCTATCATGAATTAATCTTTCTTACAGAATAAATAAGACCCTATTCTGTATATTACCACATTTTCATTATCCATCCCTCTGTTGATGGGTAGGCGGGTGGGTTCCATTTACTGCCTAAGCAATGATCGTTATTGAGCAAGTGTTACAGAGTCCTTTGGGCACATGTCCAGGAGTAATATAGCTGAGTGATAGGGTAAATATATTTCTAGCTTCTTGAGGAAGATATCCACTGATTATTAGCTGCAACAGTTTTCACTCCCAACAGTGAATAAGTGATCCATTTTCCCTATATCCACACCATTATGTGTTGTCATTTGTTTTCTTGATCTTAGCCATAATTACTGGGGTTAATATGAAATCTTAAAGTAATTTTAATGAGAATTTCTATGATCAGTAAAGATACTGAACATTAAAAAAAGAACACTTATCAATTTGTATTTCTTCTTTTGAGAACTCTGTTTAGGTTTTTTTTTATTAAAAGATTTTCTTATTTTACATACCAACCACAGAAGCCCCTCTCCTCCCTCCTCCCACCCCTAGCCTTCCTCCTCAACTCAACCCCCTATTCCCACCTCCTCCAAAGCAGGGTCTCCCATGGAGAATCCCCAGAGCCTGGTACATTCAGTTGAGGCAGGTCCAAGACCCTTCTCCCTGTGCCAAGGCTGCACCAGGTGTTCCACCATAGGCACCGGGGTCCAAAAAACCACCTCATACACCAGGGATGGATCGTGATCCTATTGCCTGGGGGCCCCCTAAACAGTTCAAGCTCAACCACTGTCTTGAGTATCCAGAGGGCCCAGTATAGCACCATGGGGGTCCACTGCTATTGGTCCATAGTTCATGCATTTCCACTAGTTTGGCTGGCCATCTCAATACATTTTCCCATCGTGATCTCCATGTCCCTTGATCATATAATCTTTCCTCTCTCACAACATCTGGACTCTTGGAGCTCAGCCTGGCACCCGGTTGTGGATCTCTGCATCTGCTTCCATCTCTCTCTGGATGAGGGCTCATGGGGGTTCCTCAGCTATTGATCGACAGTTAATGAGTCTCCACTAGTTTGGCTGGCTTTCATTGTACACCCTCCTATCATGATCTCATTGCCCCTTGCTCATAGAAGCCCCCCTCCCATCAATTGGACTCCTGGAGCTCGGCCTAGTGCCTGGCTGTGGATCTCCGCATCTGCCTCCATCAGTCTCTGGATGAGGGCTCTATGATGACAGTTAGGGTATTCATCCATGTGAATACTCACTGGCTTATGCCAGTTCAGGCTCCCTCTAGATTATTTCCAGTAGTCTAAGGTGGGGTCATTCTTTTGGATTCCTGGGAAACTCCTCTGTGCAGTTCTATAGTCCATTTTTATTAGGCTTTTTTATTTTCTTTGTGTGCTTTGTTTTTTGAGTTCGTATAGTCTCAATATTAATCCTCTATCAGATATATAGCTGGCAAGGATTTCTCCCATTTTGGGGGCTCCCAATTTACTCTAATGCTTGTTTGTTTTGCTGTACAGAAGCAGTTTAGTGTCTCATTATCTTGTTTGTCAATTGTTAGCATTAATTATTAAGCAAATAGAACCGTATTCTAATGAATTCCCCCCAAGTGCCTGCCTTAAGAGGATTTCTATCAGGATCCAGAACAGATGTTACAAGTGGCTAAGGATTCTAATCTGAGGGATATTCAATGAATCTAAGCATACTCAGTTCTTTAGTCCATTACTTTATTCTTATCAGTAAATTCTATCTACACAGTTTTTCTGTCCTCATACGTAGTTCCTCTCAGTCCCTCCTGCTCTCAGTCCGTTCTGCTGTTCTTTCATATTTATCTAGTTCTTTCCATCTCCATCCTCATCTTGTTCTTCTCCATCAATTCTCCCAGTGCTCTCAGAGAACCAGTATATATATATACATGCAGTAGTTCTTTGGCAAAGCAATTCGAGGCTTGAAGTTTTCAGGGTCACAGAGAGAGGTAATAAGGATCCACACATAAAGCAATAATTGTCAGCTTTCAGTTAGAACCCAAAAGGGGAGTGACTAAAGGGGAGTTCTCTGGTAAGGTCACCTAAAGGCTAAGATCAATTAGGGAGTTTATATGCTCAAACTGTAATCTAGAAATGGCTAGGTGAATGTTAGAGGTCAATAAGTCACTAGAAGATAAACTGTCTTTGGTGCTGCTTTTCCCTGTTTGTCCTGGCTGCAGCTGCTTTCTGGAATGGTGGGGGACATAGGTTAGGTGGCCTATGTCAAAGCATGTAGCATTTGGTTAGTAAAAGCACCTTCACTTGGAGTAATTGTTGAGGAGAAAATCTAGGAATAGCACCTGGTTGAGGAGGAATTAAAACTTAATTTGTACAAGAAAGAAGCTTGGTACCTATCCCCTGCCTGGCCTTGACAGCAATCTCCTTGGGTCAATGGGAAGTAATTACCTTAACTCAGTAACTAGCAAATGGCTAAAACATTATCCCAGGAATGTGAGCAGTAAATCTCTTAAATTAGGGTCTTGTATAAATAACCCAGGGTGAAGGAAAGGAGTTGAGGATTTAATTGCTAGTGATTATTTTTTCGTATCTGTAAGTGAAATGAGCTAATGTTTATTTCTCTGCATTTGTCCTTGGAAAAAGGTATCTTTGCTGAAATACTTTTGTCCAGAGAATGGCCTTGGCTAGATTTATATTAATGAAAATATAAACACAGCTGGGGACAGTTATCTAATTACTCCAAATGTATAGGGAAAGTTGTGCCCAAGATTGAGATGCATTCATGAGATTACATGTACACATAACATTGAGATGCACAGTAAATGGGGACAATCATAGCTGTTATTGCACAAGAAGTTTACAACAAGAGACAGCCAATTCATTCAAAAGGCAGTAATTCCATAACACTTTGCTTGATGGTTTCCTGTAACAGAACCCATAGTTCTCATAGGTTGACCTTCTGAATTCCAGTTGTCACTGCTGTATACTCCCATGAACTTTTGCTACCAGCAGCTCTCAATATTATTCTGAAAGTCTTTACACATGTTTATATATTATAGTATGTTACCTACCTTTTATCTTGTAGCAATTGTTAAGTTTGAGGTTTTGCATTGAAATCTTAAGGGTTGTTGTTTGTTTTTTGTTTGTTTGTTTGTTTTGTTTGTTTGTTTGTTTTTTCAAGGAGAGAGATAAGGGTCTACTTCTACACTTTGACATCCATTTCTTTCTCTCTTGTGAATATTTTGGTTCTTTTGCTATTAATCAAGTGCCTCTAATTGTGTGAACTTAATTCTGAGTCTCTTATTTTATACATTGATCTGTATGTCTTTTTGTGCAATTTCTTTCCTGTTTTTATTACTGGGCTCTGTAGTATAAATTCAGATCATGTATGATAGTTTTTTCAGCATTATATTTTTATATTTCATATGTTTTGATGGTGAGGCATGTTTATGTGCAAATCCCCTTGAGCTTAGGTGTCCCAAACATAGATCCAAGAAGCAGGATTTATTGGGCTGATTTCAGTTCTTATTCATTTCATTAATTTATGTAAGAAAAATAAAATAGCCATTGAAATAGTTGAGTGCATGTATTTAAAATTTTATATAGCAACAGCTTTCTATTAGTGATTCTAACATTCATCCAGGTTATCAGTGTTCAGTTATCAATGTTTGGTTTTGTCATGTAAGTTCAAAGGAATGTTTACTATCATAGTGTTAATAATAAATTCTCTAGTGTTATAGGTACCAAGTTTATCAATGCTATGATGAAATGTGAAGGTAATAATGGATACTTTTATGGCAGTGTATCCACAAAAGCTGTTGAGTCCCTGTCTCTTATCAGACTGCTGCTGGAGATATATATATAGTACCTTCTAATATATAATAGTATCTTCTAATATCTCTCTCAGAAACATGTGCTAGTTTATGGTTTGTTTCTGAGATTGGAGGAATATTAATCTGAGTATTCCATTGTTGTAATAGATCATGGCTCCATAAATTCAGAGCTATATTAGCCACATATGGCTTTATTTTTTCTCTCTGTCCTTCTGGTCCTATACATTCGAGCCATCTTGCTCTCTGTTTTACTTGAGATAATGTTCCAATCTCTAATAACTGAACATTTACCTCCTGCAGAGGCCAATATGGATGCCAAAATTCTGGTGCAGATATAGTAACATCTGCACCTGTGTCCACTAGACCGTCCAAGAGGACATTATTTATTCCTATTTTTAATTTTGGTCTTTGTTCATTTACAGAAGTTTGCCAAAAAATTCGCTTTGTAGTTTCTCCTGAATTTCCTGTTCTTTTTGCTATAGCTCTTCTATCACCCCAAGAAGTATGGTGTTTTACAATAGGCATTTGGTTATTTAATTGCTCTGAGAAGAGTTTTCTTCTATGATGGCAGGAGAAGTCTGAACTGAATTTGTCCTTGGGGCCTGCCCTCAGGGAGTTTCCCAAAGGCAGAGGATTACCCTGTCTATCCCTTGTTGATCTACATTCATTGGTCCAGTATTTCCCTTTGCCATACCTTCTGCATAATCCAGAAGGGAGGGGCATTCTGTTGCCAGTGTTCCTTGAGGAAACATTATTTCTAGAAATGCCCTATTTACACTCCCTTTTCAGATGTCCTGGTTTACCACAGTTAAAACATCTGACATTATTTTTCCTCAAAGCTCTTGATATAACCTCTCCTATCCAAATATCATCATGGTCATGAGACTAGATATTAATTGTGTCCTTGATCCAATCCTCCAAGGGTTCAGATCGTGCCTTTAATGGCTTGATTATTCTTTTCAATGCTGCATTTGCATTTTCAAAAGCCAAAGATTCAATTATTATCTGTCTAGCTTCTGCATTTGGTATCATTTTATTTACTGCTGAGGACAGTCTTTGTAGGAAATCCATGAAGGATTCTTTTCGGCCCTGTATAACTTTTCTAAATGATTCAATTTCTCTTTCCTGCTTCCTCAGTTCTGTCCCATGCATTCATGGCTGCCATGTGGCATAGAATCAGGGTTTGGTTATCATATAAACATTATCTGTTTATATCTACATATTCGCCTTCTCCAAGAAGCTGATCCTGGGAAATTTCTGTACCTCCAATCCTACTTTGCTATTCTATAGTTTTAGCTTCCTGTTTAAACCACATTTTCCACTGTAAATTTGGACTGGGTTCTAGCATGGCAGCAATTAATTCTTTCCAATCCTGAGGGAAAATTCTATTACAAGTTGACCACAAATTTAACATCTGCTTTACAAATGGAGAATGCATGCCATATGATACTATAGCTTCTTTAAATCTCCTTAAATCTAGCATTTGCACTAGAGCCCAATTAACTTGAACATGAGTGTCTGGCAGTTGTTGTAAGGTTACAGGGTAGATTAATGTCTGCTGTCTCATAGCCTGAGGCTGTTTGTCTGTAACCCTGTAATTCAATCCTGAGCTAAGTTCACCTTTAAATTCTTCTGTCTGAGTCTGAATTTCTCTACAAGTCCTTTTAGCAGGTTTTTCTAAAGTGAATCCTGAGCTAGGTTCACCTTTAAATTCTTTCGTCTGCATTCGAATTTCTCTATAATTCCTTTTAACAGGTTTTTCTAAAGCTTTTATCTTGGCACTCAAATTGACCAACCTTCTTAATGCTAAAATAAAAATGATTAAATAAATAATATTCATAATTGATGTCACATACTTCCCATCTAGATTAATTATCCTCTCATTTAGTTGTTCTATTAGGCTGCCTAATGTGTTATCAAATAGACCAATTTCTGCCCATTGTAAAAATGTTTCGCATTTTTTAATATGGGGGAAAAATTCTCTTTTAACTAGTTTCTTCTTTTAAGATATCTTAATTGACTTACTAAATCTTTCGACTGTATAGCATAGTAGAAGTACAAGGGAATTTCAGAGCAGCTACCTAGTGTGGTGGCAGTTCCAAGATGGAAATCCAGAGAGACAGAGAGAGTCGCCCACCCACCAGGAGGGAAAGAAAGCCAAAGAAACCCCAGCCACATGGTACTAAATCTGGCCATTAGCAGCTCCAGCCAAGTGCAACCAGGACTGTAGCTAGGGCCCCTGTGGTCTCTTGCAGCCCTGGCTAAGCTGGGGGGCTTGTAACCCCCAACCTGTAAGTTCACCAAGGGTTTTTAATGAATTTTCACCACATTGGGACACCAAATGTGAGAATAAATTTCAAAATGGTCTTGTTAAATAAAAACACAGGGCCAGAAAGAGGGTGAAAATCTGACAGAGATCAGAGGAATTAGGAACAGCTGCCAGCCTCACCTTAACAACACTGCTGCTTTCAAAAGAGTGAATGACTTCCTATATTTCCACGCCTATATCCCTCTCTGTTATGTTCTCCCATTGGCTCTTTCAGCCTAGCTACATCACTTCCTCCTATCACACAACTCTGTCACTTCCTGTCTGTCTGTATAGACTTCCAGAATTTTATGGTTGATGCTAGGATTAAAGACATGTGTCTCTATGCTTGACTGTTCCTAGCGTGACCTGGAATTCACAGAGATCCAGACAGACCCTGCCTGCTAAGTGATAGGATTAAGGGTGTGTGCTAATTTTGTAAGACTAGCAGCTGACCTTGTTCCTCTGATCTTTAGATAAATTTTATTGGGGAACATAGATAAAATACCACCACAAGGTAGTTTTAAAATTTATAGGGATATTCCTGTACTTCTACTGCCAGAAACAGGGTAGGATTAAGCTGCTTCTCCTTATCATCATGTTGGTATTCCCAAATTTTGAGAAAATAGGTTGAAGATGGAGGGATGTAAGGTGAAGGACAATGTATTTGACATTTCTAATAATGAACAGAGTATATTGTAAGAAAAAGTATTTTTGGTAAGTAAAAATTACTGTGCATACTAAGTTGAAAAAGAAAACTGTTGTTCAGCTTATTCTGTTGGTAGTAGAAATTATATTCAGAAATGGTGAATGTTAGAGGACATTATATGAAAGAAATTCATGGTAAAGTAAAATTGGTATTTGTTCTCTAAGATTTATGAATAAATGAGGTAAGAATGCAAGAGCTCTGCAGTTAAATGATTCCATATCAAGGGTGAAATTGTGATAGATTTCTATTGGAAATATATTAAAAGTTTATTGGGCATTGATCTGTACAGATTGGTATCTATCATGTAAATATGTGTGAAAGATGCTATGCTGTGTAGATTAAGGCTCATCACATTCCTCATTTTTTGTGGCCTTGAGAGGTCATAGTGGTTACATATGACATACTTCCTGATCTTCGTTGGGATTTTGTGCCTTCATAAACTATGATCTCTAAGGAGTACTTCATTTTTAACCTCAGGTACACATTTAGATTTGTCAATGTAATATGGAAGCTATTTCATAATATGAACAAATAAAATGAATATAGTCTTATCTATTTGACTTTACCAACCATCCAGATAAGCAAGAGATCATGACATCCACGCAAGAGAAAATGCTCCATAAAGTTCTTGTGTGCTTCCCTGTGCTGTGTTGGTGATGGTGACTTGAATTAAATGTAATAGTTATATTCTGCATGGTAAGTTTCAACTTATATCTCACATTACTCTTTGGATAGTGATGTTTTGGTTCATTATAGACACTCCTGAGTTTTCTTCCATGAGGATAGCTGTTCCCTGAATTTTTCCAGGATGCAGACTTCATTAAAAATATTTGCATTTTTATTGTTTTCATTTTATTTTAATGTTTTTAATTAAAATATAATTATATTATTACTCCCTTTCCTTCCCACCCTCCAACCTCTTATATGACCCTCTCACTTGTTTTTCAAATTCACTAGTTATTATTGTTACACACACAAACACACACACTCACATAAATATATATATTCAACCTATCCAGTCTGTTTAGTAATACTTGTATGCCTATAATTTCATGGCTGACTACCTGGTACTGAATACCTAATTTCCTGGCTTGTATCTAGTGAAAGATACTTGTTCCACCACTCAGCATTCCTTAATTGCCTGTAGGGTTATTTTGTTTTTTTGTTTTCTGTTTTTGTTTATTTTTATTTAGGGGTGGGGCATTTTGAAATTTTCCTCTTCTACATTAGCATATCTATTGTTGTGTTTGTTTTGGTCTTGGTTAGGTAGTCATATTCTTGAGGTATTGCAAGTAAAGTGCCATGTTATTTCCAGCAGACCTATTTCTACTCTTAATTAACTGACAAAATTTATAGAACATAAAATCAGAAAGGATTAAATGCATACATCATTACAAATTAAAATAAGACCATGCTTATATTACTTTATCATATCACTCTTCCAAGGATCTCACAATGCAAGTCAGAATGTCTCAATTTACATGTAAGTTAAAGGGCATTCATTGTGTTGGACGTTCTCTAGGAGCTAAAAAGAAGTAAGTTCACTGTTCAATTGTCATGTTGTATATAGAAGAATGGTCAAGATTTCAGGGTATGTATGGTTAGTGACAGGGTGAGCTCCTTACATTTAGCAAACTCTGTGTAGTCCTTTGCTTAGAGAATTCAGTTGTCTGTGTGTATTTCCTCGATGGGTAATTCAAGACTCAAGAAGCCAAATTATTTTGATCACTTCTAGGTTGTGAAGGTGTGATGATTAATTGCTGTTGGCCTGACTGCCTTTGGAATCAACTAAAGGATGGGCCACTGAACACAGGATCAGATTATTTGAAATGAGAAGAGCTATGCTAAATATGGGTAGTACCTTCCAGTGGCAGCCAAGATAAAAGTTGTTTTTTAATTCCTTTTTTTAATTTTTGAGATTTTTGTATAATCACATCATTCCATCCTTCCTGTTCTTCTGTCCAAACCCTTCCACATACCCCTCCTGGGTCTTTTCCAAATTTTTGTCCTCTTTTTTCATTAATTGTTGCAAACGTGTGTTTATGTATATATGTATATTTTTTTTCTTTTTGTCTGCTTGCCTTCAATACAATTGAGTTCAACTACTTTATTGCTGCTGCTGTTGCATTGTTTCACTAATCTTAGGACCCAACCATGGCTTTTATATGTGCTGAAGACCAGTGTCATTCCTGGAATTTTCTGTGCCTACATCAGACTAGGAATGAAAATGCTAAAGCTTCCAGCCTTATGAAGTCAAACAACTACCATACTCTCATCATTTCCAACATGACAGCCATTGTTGGACTCCTCATACCATATTATGTAAGTCAATCTAGTAAGTCCTCTTTTAGTATATATTAATTCTACTGGTTCTGTTCCTTTAGAGAACCCTGACTGAAATTGTAGTACATGTGGTTTCTGTGACATTAACATTAATTTTCAAGTAACATACAGCCTTTAGCTTTATGGTAACTGTCATGAGTGTTCTTTTTTGCTATTCTTACCTTTTTCCTTTTTTTTTTTTTCCTGAGACAAGGTTTCTCTGTGTAGCTTTGGCGCCATTCCTGGAACTCACTTGGTAGCCCAGGCTGCCCTCAAACTCACAGAGATCCGCCTGCCTCTGCCTCCCAAGTGCTGGGATTAAAGGCGTGTGCCACCACCACCCAGCTCTTACCTTTTTATTATTATCTTAATTTCAGTTTTAATTAGCATATAGTGTATTACATTTTATTATATCACCTTCACATAAACATGTTAAACTCAGGATCTGCGTGTGTTATTCTTCTTTCTGTGCCTGGGGTACCTCAATATGTATTCTAAATTCAACCATTTTCCTGAAAATTCCATAAGTTCCTTTCCATTTTTAGCTAGATAAATTTACATCATTTATATGCACTATTTTCATTACCCATTTTTCAATTGATAGACATCTAGGTTGCTGTACTCTTTGTCAATATATGTTTCATTTGAATAAAGAGGATAAGACATAGTTCTCGTGCTAGAAAAGCTGAGGATTCAATAAGTGTTGATCCAAAGAGTAGATAAATGAGGAAGGACTGTGAAGAAAGGCTGTAGTTCGGTTAGTCTGCAAAATTTAAAATTGGATCTTGCCAGGGTATAAGCATCTTATTGCAAGTGTATTTTGATGAAAGTAAAAGGTAAAGATTAAGAATGAGATTTCCTATTAATACGAAGTTCCTCATGAGTAGTATTCCAGCTAGACGGAGGTCATTCAAGTACAATAAATGTTAAATGGTATGTATCTCTTTGAGTAGAGGAAGGGTCATCATATTCCTCACTTGCTTTTGCCTTATGAAAGTGAAGATTATATTTTTGGACTTAAATTTTTAGTGCTTTTAAGATCCTAAGTGGGTATTTAATGCATCTAGGGAATGTTTACTTTAGACAATTATGTTTGTCTATTATTCAACTCACATACTCTCTCTTTCTGAGTAATGTCTGGCTGTGAGTCTCTTTATTTGTCTCCATCTGCTGCAGGAGGAAGCTTCTCTGATGGTGGCTAAGCAAAGCACTGATCTATGAGTATAGCAGAATATCAATAGGAGTCATTTTATTTTTACCTTTTTTTAGACCAGTAATATTCTGTTTTACCCTACTCTCTGGGCTGTACAGTCTCTGGTTTTTGGGCACCCAAACAGTGTCATATATGGATTCCATCTCCTGTAATGGTGCCTGAAGTCAAGTCAGATGTTGGTTGTCTACCTCTGCAAGTTCTGTGCTACCATTGCCTTAGCATTATCTTATAGGAGGGATATATTGTAGGTCAAAGGTTTTGTAGCTGAGTTGGTGTTTGTGATTCTCTTTTGGTAACCTGCAGAATACCTTCCTACGCCAAAGGCACTAGGAGGAGTGAAGGCTTAAGCTTAACTTTTCTATGTTCAGTGCGTTGTATAGGTGTTGTCCTATGCAATGGGTCCTTACAGTCAGTTTGTGGAAAGCATCCCATTGTCTTGGCAACAGCCTGGGATGTTTGGGAATTTCCATAGGACCCCCTACCCCCTTGGCCAACAATTCAATTGAAAGCAAGCCAGTCCTGGTGCAGGAAGACTCATTTGGTGACAAGAGATGGCCAGTTGGGACTCTACCAGTCCCATTATTAGGAGATCACATTAGGATAGCCTAAATACATTTTAGGGAGTATCTACTGTGCTAGGTTTCCATAGTATTGCTCAAATGCTCCTCAATTCTAGCTATCTCTCCCTGAATTCCCTTCCTCAGCCCTAGCTTCCTTACTCTCCCCACTTGATCCTCCCATTTGCATCCCAATCTGCCCCATGTGCACCCATAAATCTGTTCATTTCCTTGTCTCAGGGAGTTCCACGTGTATCCCCTAGTCCCTCTCTCTATACCTAACCTCTCTGGGTATACACATTCTAGGTTTGTTATTTAACGGATAGTGTCCACATATAAGTGAATACATACAATGTTTTTATCTTTCTGAGTCTGTGTTACCTCACAGAAGATGATTTTTTTCTAGTTTCATTTATTTGCCTGAAAATTTCATGATATCATTTTTTAACAGCTGAGCAATACTCCATTGTGTAAATTAACCACAGTTTCTTTATCCATTCTTTTATTGAGAAACATCTAGGTTGTTTCCAGCTTCTAGCTATTATGAATAGAGCATTAATGGACATTGATAAGTTGATGAGTTAAGTAACAAAACATATCCACATTTAGGATTCTGTAGGTATTCCCTATACAGAAAAGTACCAGTTATGTTTTGTTTCTTGTTGCTGAATTTTTGAGTTATTCTAAGACTCACCAAGTACAGTTTGTAGATACATGATTGTGGTGATATTGCTATAAATGCAGTTTTTCTGAACATATGTTCTTTGATCCTAAGAGTTCTTATTCAGATACTTGTGTGTGAGACATACTCCACATTTCTCCAGTATTAGCTAGCAAGAATCCCGTTCTGTTAGATGAATAAAAGAATATAAAGGACATTAGAGAACTTGTTAATACAGGAAAGTATGGTAAAAATCTTATTCTCTTTTTGACAATCTTTCTTTTTAAGACAAGTGAGAGCTTTACCTTTTGGGAAATGCATAGAGAAAATAAATATTATGGTGGATAGCATGATCTTCATAATAACTTCTAATGGTTCAGATATTATAGTACATTGGAAGTGTGATGAAATTTCAAGGGGATAATGAAGGCTTTTTTTCTCATTTTATTGACAAAATTGGTTGAATACCATTTTAGAGTTAGTTTGGTGATGATTAGATGGAATACAGGTGACCAGATTCTCTCTGTGTAAATTAAAGTTCATCACATTTCTCCTTGATATGGCTTTAGATGGTGGTGATTTTTCACTTCATGTAACTTTGTGATCCCTTTATATTGATACATGAGCTAGGGTTACTTCAGATGGTTTGGGTTGTTCATTCTCCACCTTATGAATGTATATAGATGAAGAAACACAAGAACAATGACCTTATGAATGGAATATAAATAAAGCCATGTAAAAGGAATATAAGTTACATGATCCAGGGGAGAAATGAAAAGTAAAAGATGGTACATTTGCCATTCCTGAGAAAATATTAAAGAAATTTATTTTTAGTATATCATGCTATTCTGGGAGGATTCATGCAAGACTTTAGGGATTATGGGAATAAGCTGAGATAGCATTTCTTCATTCAACATGCTATGGAAGGAGTTTGGAAAGGGAAAACATTCTTAAAATACATTGTTTGAAAACAAAATTTTAAATAAAAATATAAAAATTTAAAAAAATCATGAACTTTCAGTGACACCATAATCTGAAAAAAGAAAATGGTTACAAGCTTATTTTCAAAACTATTCATTGACATAAAAGGAATGCCAGAGGGCTCCTTTTGAGAATGTTCAAAAAATTGATTATTATATTCTCTAAGACTTAGGAATAAATTAGATCATGTTACAAGTTCCCTGCATTTATAAATGCTGAAATGAAGGCTGAAAGTGAGGTGGATTCTAGGTTGGAGTCAAAAGAATATTCAGTATCTTATGGGCACTACTGTACTCAACTTGGTGCTCATCACATGGAATTACTGTGAAAGCCACTATGCTGAGTAAAGTAAGGTTCATAATGTGCCTCATTTCTTGTGAACTAAATGGTTAGGATGGTGTAACTACAGTTACCCTTCTTATGCCTTCCTGATATCTGTTGGGAATTTATGCCTTCAGGAAGTGTATTCCTCAAGTAGGCCTTCACTTTAAAATGTCTACATCAGAAAAACAAGTCCTTATTCAACAAGTAATATGTACTGCATTATTCAAACATGAGGAAGTCACTCTACCATGTGTAAGGTGCACCAAATACAGTTTTGCAGAGGTAATCATGTGGACCTTGTGGTATATATGTATACAAATCAGCAGTATGTTTCCTTATGTCAGAAAGCACTGTAACCACCTTCATAGCAGACATATTTAAGATCCCTGTTTTTAATTTCTGTGGGTTACAGGAAGAAAGTATTAAGAACCTAAAGGAATATACTTATATAAGGAAGAGATATGGCAGTCAGCTTTAAAATCTTAGAGATAGGAACCATTATCTGAACCAGAAGACAAGGGAGAGGACATGATCTTACAGGAATGTGTAGTGTTGTATGATAAATAGTTATATTCTAAGATTGAAGAATAAATTAGGCAATGGTTCAGGTAACATGCATCATGAATGCTAAAGTAAATGATAGGCTACCTTTGCAGTAAGCTTATATAAAAAACATTGTGCCCAGTGCTTTACCTGGTGTGGTGCTTGTCATATGAAATAAAAAGTGAAAGGTGCCATGCTGGGTAGAGGAAGGCTCACCATGTTCCTCATTTGTTGTTGCTTTATACCATCAATATGGTATATGTGCATACCTTTGCTATGGCTTCCTCATCTTGGTTGAGCATTTCTACATCTAGGACTTAATGTTTCTTGATGATGATTTCATTTTTTCCAACATTCCCTTGAGAAATAACATACATATTTGCAAACATTAAAATAGAGGAGAACTATTTCACTCTTAATATGAACAAATAAAATGAACATAAGCTTACTGGTTTTGTTTTTGATAATTATCCAAGTAAATAACAGGTAGCAATAAATACACGGGAAATACAATAGGAAGGACAGTTGTAGTATACTATGTATGGAACTATGAATACATATGATTAGGGTTCACACTGATAAAAGTTGTGAAGTCATAAAATGGCTAGTGCAGATTGTCTTGCATTTTACATTCTTGTGACAAATGTGACTACTGATTGCTCTTCTCTAGCAGGCTTTACAGCTGGATAAGACTACCAATTGTTCCTCTCCCTTGGCAGCTTGCATAGCACCTCCTGAAGTTATGAAAGTTAGCCCTCATGGAGAAGACTTCTAGGTCAGTGCCATCTAAATTCCTTCAATGCTGTATCTGAAGTATGTGGTGCCTTCAAGAATAGGGTCTTACCTTCAAGCTTTGGGAGGAAACCAAGGAGAATATCAATAATCTATATGTTTTGGTGATCTCTTAGATCCCCCTGTTAATAAATTAGAACTAGGAGCATTTAAATGGGCACAAGGAAAATAAGGGAAAGGATATGACAATACTTATAATTCCAAAGGGAAAATGTGATCAAGCTTTTGTTCTTGGTATTGACAACCATTCATCTGAAGATTGGGCAGGTAAAAAGACCTGCTGCTGTCAGAAAGATGAGTGGTGAAGGATTGTGGATTGATTATTTTCTAGAACTTATAATTAAATTAGGCCAAGATGTAAATACCTTGTTTTATAAATAATGACATGGAATCTGAAGAATAGTATCAAGAATGAGGTTTCAGCAATTTAGCATGAAATTCCACATGAATGACATTCCGTGTATGTTGGAGTCCTTGTATAAAATATATGTGAACGTAACTTCTCTAGGTGAAGAAAAACTCACCACATTCCTCATGTATTGTAGTTTTTTATGTTAAATATGTTATTCTTGGACTTAGACTTTCAGTGCTTCTGTTATATGTGTATGCTTGTTCCAGATCATAACATATGTCTTATTCTGCTCTAGTCAGTGGACTTAAAGGAAACAAAATATGTGGAAGAATAGCCATGCTTTCTTGGTTTGTCATATTGCTTGTATTTTCCCACTGATATTTCTGCATCTGGAGTTTTTCTGTTGGTTGAGTGGAGTGTTTCTAAGTCATACTAATAAACTGGGCATTTGGATTGTGTTTAGTATTCTCTCAGTTTATCTTGTCTTGTTTTAGCTAGGTACTGTTTGAAATTTATTCATGACATGAAGATACTTATTGGGGGAAATTATTAAGGCAACTCCACGTATGTAACAGACAGTTTATTTAGGGATTTAGGGCAACTTACAGTAAGTAAAGGGGTTGGTCACAGGGTCCAGGAGAGGTGAGGTGCAGTCCAGTGGTGTTCTCTGGAGATCTCTGCTTGGTCCACCCTCCAACGTCTGTGATCCAGGAACCGAGAGCTCCAGCACCGACTGATCTTCTTCTTAACAGCTCCTCTCTAGGGTCTGCCCCTGCGGGGAGGTCTGAGGTAGGCGTGGCAGTTACCAGAAGCCTCAGTAAGGGTTATGCTTCCAGGTCATAGCTGGAACTGCTGCCCACTACAGATACTTGATACTGATTTTTGGGTGAGAATAGCTGAGGTAATCTTACCTCTTCTGGGGAGCTTGGTGCTAATTTCCATGTCCATGCTTTTTCAGGGATCAGCCTCTGACTTAGGAAGCAAGAATCCACATTGTATATGGACTCCAGTTGCTGGACATATAGTTTCATGTGGCCTTTCACTTCAAGAGACAAGGTATATAGGGTGTGCTAGTGGTATAGTGTCAGCTGCGAGGCATGATGTTTCTCATACCTCTAACCTCAGCAGTGTCATGAGAAATGAGCACCAGGTATCAGTTTCAACCATATTTACTTCTTGGGCATGGGCAACTAACTGATCAGGGAAATTGTCCTTGAAAAATGCTAACTCGCCAGGGGCGGTGGTGGCGCAGGCCTTTAGTCCCAGCACCCAGGAGGCAGAGGCAGAGGCAGGAGGATCTCTGTGAGTTCGAGGCCAGCCTGGGCTACCGAGTGAGTTCCAGGAAAGGTGCCAAAGCTACACAGAGAAACCCTGTCTCGAAAAACAACAACAACAACAACAAAAAATGCTAACTTGTCTTTAGCAGCCGTCAACAACCTGCTGCTCCTGAACTAGGGGTGGACTTGTGATCCCTTACCACTTCTGTACTGGATTGTTGACTGGTGTAGTTTTTTACAAGTCTTGTACAAGCAACCATGAGTATTGAAAGTGTGTTGGTGAAACAGCCTTATTATATACAGATGTCTATATTTCTGCCTTTCTGCAATGTTACCAGAGACTTGGGTATTGGATTTGTATATCTAGTTGTCCCTTTTGGGGCTGGATACTCCAGTCACTTATTATTTGTTCTTTGACATGTTATAGTTCTTAGTAATAACCTTTTGTGTGGTACAAAAAGAAATTTTTTTCAACATAATATTTTATTGATTATTTGGGAGTTTCACATAATGCACCCTGACCACTTTTTGATGCTAGCTGAGAGCTGCACTAATCAATGAGTATGGGTATGTATATTTATGTGAACAATGAAATGAAATCAGTCTTATCTACCTGGTTTCTACAATAATTCAGAGAAACAGCAGGTCACAATTTCCAGAATATAAAGGATAAAAGATATTATAGTCCTGTTGTTTAGGAATGATATATAAGTAGGATCAGAGTTCAGATTTCAGACTTCATAAAGTATACTGTTGTAAACTCTGTTGCTGTATAGAAAGAACACATGGATATTACAGGAAACGTGGCATATTCAAGATGTCATGGTTTCTCTATACTCAGGCATATATCAGTTGCATTTTACTATTTTTTTTCTGAGGCTTCAGATTATAGTACAGTGCTTGTGGAAGGGGTACCTGCACTGATACTGGTAAGCTGTAGTCACCTTGAACATATATAAAGAGTGATACCAGTATGATTTAGAAAGGTACATGTAATGAGACAATCATTATAGTTATACATATTTTTATAAGTATCTTTAAGTGAGATAAGTAGAATATTAAGGACATTAATTACTTGCTAATATAAGCATATATGGTAAGAATCCTATTGTCTTGGTTGTGGCAATTGTTCCATTTAAGAGAAGGTAAGGAACAAGTGCTATCTTTTGAAATATTTAGAGGAAGAGTATGGGGTGGTTGTTCTTAAGGTCTTTAGAACGACTTGGTAAGTTGCAGGGATCACAAATAAATTTGTGCTGGTGAGATGAAGTACATTTAACCAGTATTTATCTCCTTAGAGACAAGACCACATTCTTCATTTGATCTGTCCTTCCTTGGATTGGTGAGGATTTCACTCCCCTTTATAGGTTAGGTTTTTTGTTTCCCGTTATCTAAGTAAAGTCAAATGAGTGGATTGCTAATCATGGGCTTCAGAGAGCTAAATGTAAGGTAAAGAAGAAATTGCTCTTACCTAGGAGTTGTGAAGGAAGAAAACTGATGCAAATATATCATGATATACCAAAAGGATGAAAACTTATTTTTAATTTTTGGAGAGAGAATGTCCTTGCTCAGTAACCTGTGTGCACTAAAATACCGAGAGAGTAGTAGCAGTCACTTTGTACTATCAGTAACTGCAATATCTCTTGGTATCGTAAGGTTCAACAAATGCAAGAGTGGTAGCCACATGAACATGGTCTTCACACAAGAGATGAGTTTCCTGATTGCAAGATGTGTTGCAGTTATATTAAAACAGACATCCTCATGATCAATTTGGTGTAGCATTCATAATTTTAATTCCAATATATTAAAGTAATATGAAACATATAATATGAAAAGGAAAAATAGTAATGAGCTTATATTCTTGGTAGTGAAAACTATTCACAAAATTAAGAGGGAATGTAAGAAGACATGCTATAAGAGAAATGTGTGGTGAAGGACAGTAAATAGTTACTGTCTAAGATTTGGGAAATAGGATTAGAATGTGTTTTAATTTCTGTTGTTGTAATAAAATACCCTGACAAAAAGAAATTTAGCAGGGAAAGGATTTATCTTTGCTCATGATTCTAGGTTCCAGTTCATCATTGTATGGAATTCAAGGCAAGAACTCAAGCAGTTTGTCATATCACATCCACAGTCAAAAACAGAGAATAAGCACACACCCTTGCTTGCTTAATAGTCAGGTAGTTTCTCTCCTCTTAAAAAAATGACTTTACTTACTTTTATGAATATGTGTGCTCCTGCATGTATTTCTGTGTATTGCATGCATGTTTTTGCCTTCAGAGGCCAGGAGAGATTGAATCCCCTAAATCTTAAGTTACAGGCAGTAGTGAGCTGCTGGATATAGGTGCTATGAACTCAGCCTGTGTTCTCTGCAAGAACAGCAAGTGCTCTTAACCCCAGTCCAGGGCCCAGCCCATGAAATGGTGCCACCCATATTTAGGGTAGATATTGCCATATCAATTAACAATCAAGAAAATCCCCTATGTACTTTTCTGTAGTCCAAACAATGTAGAAATTACCTCACTGAGCTTCTTTTCTTATGTAATTCTAGCTTGTGTCAAGTTGACAGTTAAAACTAACCAGAATAGAGTGTGAGTCTTCTTTATTCCTGATATTGAGGTAAATATTGATGATGTTATAGAAGCTGGAGGTCCAGCGAAACATTAGTGTACATCCTGGTGGAAGTACTCTATTCATAATGTCATTTATTACATGAGCTACAAATAAAAGCTGTTATTCTGAGTAGAGTAAAGCTCTTCATAATCTTCATTTGTTGTTTCCCTGGATTTTAAGGGTAGACCAACTACAAAATGGACAAATAAGTTAGGAGGCAGACATGAAAGGTTGAAGGTCACTATAATTCTCATTTCTGAGGTTGGAGGAGTAAATATGAGGTTCAGTTATCTTATTCTATGAGCAATTCCTTCATATTAAGTTGGAAATTGCTTCAGTAGTTGGTGGTTTTCAGAAAGGAAACATCTTCCAAAGGAAGGAGATATTCCCTACTCAGACAAGTATCAGGTACATTTTACCACGTGATTTTTGATTGTTCCTTGGATTAGTATAACATAAACCAAGTACCTCAGTGCTTATTAAGGCATGTGCCTGATGATGGTGTGTATAGTGGCAATGAACATGCATGTGCACATTTTGATCCTGAGTGCCTCCTGTGTATTGAAATACCTCTGTTAATATATTCTGCTTCTATTGAAAATAGACTTTGTTCATATAAAGGTTCTGATTACTCGTTACCCTCCCCCATCTCCTCCAAGATCCTCCCCACCCACCTTAATACACACCCTTTCTTGCTCTCTTCCATTAGAAAACAAACAGGCATCTAAACAATAAAGTAAGGCAAACAAATCTGAATATGACAAACAAATGATCATAAATAAAAAGAGCCAAAGTAAAAGCTCGAAAAACATAGATGCACATACACATGCATTCTGACACACATAAGTCCCATGAAGACTCACAATCAGAAACCATAATATATAAGAAAAAACCTATAAGGTTAAAAAAGAAATGCACAAAAAGCATTATGAGACAAAAAATAAAATGAAACCCTCCACAAATGCTATTGAATTTTGTGTTGTATTGGCCATCTGCTGCAGGATATGAGGTCTGCCTTTAAGTGTAGTTTGAGTACCCAGAGAGAGTCCATTGGTGAAAACTAAGTTTTGCTTTTCTAGTAGTTAGCATTTGGAGATAGGTTCTAGCTTAGGGATGAGTGCTTATATCTTCTCAGCACTGGAACCTCTTCTGGCTTAGACCTGTACAGACCCTACACATGCTGCCACAGTCTCTTTGAGTTCATATGTGCATCAATCCTGTTGATTTTAGAACCCCTGGTTTCCTTGGTGTCTTCCATTCCAGCTGGCTCTTAACAATCTTTGTGATACCTTCTTTTGAAGAGTTCCCTGAGTCCTGAAAGGAGGGATTTGATGGAGGCCTCCCATTTAGCACTGGTTGTTCCCAGATAATCTCACTCTGCACTTTGTCCAGTTGTGGGTCATTGTATTTGTTCACATTGACTGCAGAAAGAAGCTTCTATGATGGTGGCCAAGCAAGACACTGATCTATGAGTATAGCAAAGTGTCACAGGGAACAATTTTATTGCTATATTCCTTTAGTAGAACAGATGCGTTTTGTCCTCCTAGGTCTATGTACTATTTAGACTTAGGTTCTTGACCATCCAAGCAGTGCTAGACATGGGTCTTATCTCATGGTTTCAGCCTTAAATACAATCAGAGAGTGTTTGGTTACTCCCACACTTTTTTGCCATTATTGGATCACTGTACCTTGCAGGCAAGTCACCTTTGTAGATAGATTGGTTGGTAGCTGCATTGTGTACCTTTCTCCTCTGGTAGTGTGCCTCCCAGTACCATGCAGGGGGTGAAAGCACCAGGTAGGCTCCAGCTCAACTTCTCAGTGTCCAATGAGTTATGTAAGTGTTGTCTTTAGCAATATGGCCTTATATTGGTTCATGGAGAACAACTAATAGCTTTGGTTGTTTGGGGATTTCAATGGGAGCCCTTTGGACAAAAATACTCAATTAGACGTAACCCGTTTCTGACACCAGAAGTTTCAATTGTGGCAAGAGATGTCTAGTTGTGACTTTATCTCCCCTGTTATTTGTAGATTCCATTTAGAACATCTTCATATATGTATATCTTTTTAGAAACTTCTACTGTATTAGTTTTTCATACAAAAGCACAAATGGCACTTAGTTTTAGCTATCTCTCCATGTTTTCCTTCCCTTAGCTCCTTTTCCATCTCTCTCTCAATTTTATGCTCCCATTCCAGTCTACTTCACCCCTTTATATTCATTATCTTTCTATTTCCCCTTACTAGGAGATCCTTCCCTCCCTTCAGTACTTTACTCTATACCTAACATCTGTGGTTGTACAAACTGTAGCCTACTTATGGAAGAAATAACAAGTGACGTCCACATATAAGAGGATATGCATCATATTTGTCTTTGGATACGGGTTACCTCACTCGGGATGATTTTTTTGTAGTTCCATTCATTTACCTTCAAATTGCATTTTATTTTAAAATCATTGAATAATACTCCATTGTGTAAATTACCACACTTTCTTTATGCATTCATCTGTTCATGGGTATCTAAGCTGTTTCTAAATTGCAGCTATTAGAAATAGAGCAAATGTGAACATGGTTGTATAGAAAGTCTCTATAGTAGGTTGAAGAGTCCTTTGGGTAGATGACCAAGAGTTGGATAGCTGGATCTTGAGTCTTATCTATTCACAGATTTCTGAGAAACTGTCAAACTGATTTCCATAGTGACTGTTCAAGTTTGCAAAACCCATCAGCAAGGGATGAGTCTTCCTCTTTCTGCACATCCTTGACAGCATGAGCTGACATTTGTTTTATTGACTGGTGTAAGATGAAATCTAAAAGTAGTCTTGATTTTCATTTCCCTGGTGGCTAATGTTGTTGAACATTTCTATAAGTGTTTGTCAGCCACTTGTATATTCTCTTTCTAGAACTCTCTTTAGATGTGTACTGCATTTTAGTAGTATTAAGTATCTTTATGATGTCTAATTCTTTGTGTTCTTTATATATTTTAGATATTAACCATCTATCTGATGTGTAGTTTGTAAAAATCTTTTTTTCCGTGCTGTAACCTGCTGCTTTGTGCAAATGATGGTATCCTTTACCATACAGAAAGATTTTGAGTGTCATGAAGTACCATTTATTTAATTGTTCTTTGTGCTTGTGCTATCTGTTCTGTTCAGAAAATCTTTTGCTGTGTAGTGAGTTAGACGATTCCTCACTTTCTCTTCCTATCAGATTTTAGGTGTATATGCTGTCCTGTTGAGGTCCTTGACCTATTTGGAGTTGAGTTTTGCGAAATGTGATCAGTATGGGTCTATTTGTATTCTCGTACATGCAACCATCCAATTTGACTAGCACCAATTGTTGAAGATGTTGTCTTTTTTCCAGCCTGTATTTCTGGATACTTCAACAAATTATCAAGTGTCTTTATGTGTGTGGGTTTACATATGGGTCTTCAGTTCAATTCTGTTGATCAACATGTCTGTTTTTATGTCAGTACCGTGCAGTTTTTATTACTATAGCTATGTAGAACAATTTGAGATCTAGGATGGTGATAGCTCCAGCACTTCTTTTAGTATTCAGGATTGTTTTAGCTGTCCTGAGATTTTTGTGTTTCCATTTGACAGTGATTGCATTGAATGTGTAGATTGCTTTGATTGGCTGACCATTTTCACTTCATTGATTCTAGCAATCCAAGAGCATGGGAAAACTTTTCATGTTCTGATATCTTCTTCAATTTCTTTCTTCTGTGTATTAAAGATTTATTTCACGGATCTTCCACTTGCTTTGTTAGATTTATCCCAAGGTATTTTTGAGTCTTTTATGAAAAGTTTTGTTTCCCCAATTTCTGTCTCAGTCTTATTTTGTTGGTAAGGTGTGGGTTATTCCCCCTCTTTTGATTTGTTGGTCTTGGATTATTTATTCCTGGTGTTCTGGTCTATATGGTTAACTTCTTGAAATTTTCTTTCTAGTGCTTTCTGTAGACATCTATTTGTAGATAAATACTGCTTAAATTTGGTTTTGGCATGGAGTACTTTTCTCAGTGGTATATTCTTAATATAATGTCCAATGTATTAGATAAATAAAAAAATAAGGAATTACTTCTTTCTGTATTTTCTTTTTAAGTAATATTTTTATTCATAGACTATATTTTGGTCATATTTATAATCAAGTATAGTAAGAGCATATATTTTTTTCTTTGTGCTCATTATTCCCCCTTAAGTCAGAGTAGTAACAGGTTCTACTTTGTGTGAAACGCACAGAGATAGTCCGTGGGATATTCAATATTATAATATTCAGTGTAAAATCAAACATTTGCAGACATTATACTTTTAGTGGGAGATATGAGGAAATGTGCAAGATATGATGAAGGCTTCTATAGCCATGTAGATACATAATCTGTTGGATACTAGTCCTGAATCAAATTGGTGCTTTTAAGATCAAGTATAAGCGAGCAATACCTCATAGAGTAGGTTTAAAACACACCAAAGTCTTCATTTGATGTGTCCTCTGGATGATGATGATTATTGCAGATATATTTAGGTCCTGCCTTATTCATTTGTTTGTTTTTGTTGTCATCTGACTTATGTTTTTGTAAGATAATTTGGTTTCATAATTCTTCACCTCATGAATACATACAGTTTTGAGAGTACAAGAAAGAAGAAACAAGTCTGATACCTTGAAATGAAGGTGAATGACAATGGACAATATGACTGTCCTTCCATAGGAATTATGAATAAAGAAATGTAGTGCATTTGTATAATGTTATCCTGGGAGCAGTTATAAAAATTGTTTATTTCTGGAGGCAACAGACGGCGAGTCCACATCTAATAATTTGTGTGCACTATAATGCTGAGAAGAGTAGCAGTCACTTTGTAATATGAGTAACTGCAACCTCTCTCGGTATTGTAAGGTTCAACAAATGCAAGGATGGTAGCTGCATGGACATAGCCTCCATACAGAAGATGAATTTACTGATCCCAGAATACATTTCATCCATCTTCACATCTGACTTCTTCATGATGATTTCAGTTCTATGGATTATAGAAGAAAAAGTTGGAGAACGCTTAGAAGCACACCGAGAAAGAAAAATGGTAATAATAGAACATGTAGAGGACAGCTTCTGAGAGGAATGTGTGGTAAAAGAAAGTAGCTATTGTCTATAACTTACTGAAAAGTTAGCTCAATGTGCCAGTCTTCTTTATTCCGAATGCTGAAATGAAAGCTGCAGTGCCTGGGCAGTGCTTTACTCAGATGGGTGCTAATCACATGAAATACAAGTGAAAGCCTCCATGTTGGGTAGAGTAAAGCTCATCATGTTCCTCATTTGTTGTGGCCTTTGATAGGAAAGTTGAAGGAATGGCAATTATCCTTACTATGACTTTGCAATCTGCTTGCTTATACCTGTATAAACCGTGGTCTATAAGGAAAGTTTCTTTTCTCCAGCATTTACTTCAAGAACACATATAGAAGTAGGAACATAAAACTAAGAGAATAAAATTAATCTTGATGTAAATAAATAAAATTACTGCATGCTTACCTATAGTACTAACAATAACCTAGATGAAAAACAGTTTATAGTCTTTGGGTAGGAAATATAAATGACAGTTGTGGGTACAATTCCGAGAAACTGTAGATAAACACAATCACAGGGTTCAGGTTTCACACCATTTATTGTGAATGATAAAAACTACAATGTGAGCTAAGCGTGGTGGAGCAGGCCTTTAATCCCAGAACTCAGAGAGGCAGAGAGAGACAGATCTCTGTGTGTTCAAGGCCAACCTGGTCTACAAAGTGAGTTCCAGGACAGTCAGTACTGTTACACAGAGAAAAACCTGTCTCAAAAACATCAAAAACCAAACAAAAAAAAATCAAAAACCAAACCAAAACAAAAAAATAAACTACAATGTGATATACTGGCTAGGACATAAACTGTAATCAAAGATCTTGTGTGGTATACCATACTATTATGGTACCAGTGATTTGAACTAAATGTAGCAAGTTCTTTTCTTAGTATTCTATAAGTTTTACCAGTATTTGGATGGTTGTATTGTATTGTGTTGCCATTCCATGCTTCCAATATTCTGATTCTTTTTTGGTTTTTCGAGACAGGGTTTTTCTGTGTAGCTTTGCTCCTTTCCTGGAACTCACTTGGTAGCCCAAGCTGGCCTCCAACTCACATAGATCCGCCTGCCTCTGCCTCCCGAGTGCTGGGATTAAAGGCGTGCGCCACCACCGCCCAGCTTCCAATATTCTGATTCTTTTAGAAGAATTTCATTACTGTTCTTAGCTGACATAGTTTAAGTAACAAGAATTAAAAGGATCAAAAACATGCTTTATAAAAATTCATAATGAAAAATATGTCACTGATCCTTAGAATCATCTAGGTTCTTGGAAGTCAGTATGTCTTCCTTTGTCATGTAAAGTGATGAAATGTATTTTGCATTCCCTAACAGTTAAGAGTAAATCAGTGTTAATATATCATGCCGTAATTGGTGAAGTGATGAAAACTGCTTAAGATGATTAGGGTACATGGATAATACCTCCACATCTTTATGCTTTTTGTAATATCTCACTCAGAGTTGTTAGACAATTGGAGTGCCTACAAACCTTCTAGGTAAAGTATTGCTCACAAATTCAATGATTATGATAACTTCTAGGTAACAATGGTACTTTCCATGTGAGAACCCTGACAATGTGTTCCTTGATAATATGCCTTTTCATGTACGTATGTATATATATATATATATACATACATATATATACATACATATATATACATATATACATATATATACATATATATATACACATACATACGTTACTCATCTTTTAAAGTCACTTTTATTGGACAATATTCATCCATATTTGTTAGGTTATGACAAGGAGGACAATGTGCTAAAATAAGATAAGAATTATGCTTTTAGAAAATAGGACTGAGATACACTGAGTTGTCTTCAGAATGTAAAATTTAAACTGGCAGTGCTTTGAGTCTTATGTAAACATTAGCCTTTGTTGCCTCATACCCTGGCTTTCTTAAGATGTTGCGGGCTGTCCACGTCTCACCTCATGAGTACCTACAAGACAGAGAATGTAAAGGAAGAAGACAAAAGAAAAAAGAGAGAAATTTCTTTCTCAGTGGTTAAATAAAGTTAAAGGACTGTTATCTCACTGGATCCAGAAGTAGAGATGGAAAGTGAAGGACAGTATTTTTGTTCCCTAGGAGTTGAGTGAGTAAATTTATTGTGCATGTATTGATATGCTACTGGGAGGACTCGTGAAAGTTCTCAGCAATACAAGAGTCAGATGAGACAAAATGTCTCCAGTATGGTGTGTACACTGTGATAATGACACAGATACTAGTCACTTTCAAACATGAGTAACTGCACCTCTCTCAGTATGATGAGGCTACATGGATGGATAATATCTCCACATCTTCATGCCTTCTGTAATGTCTCACTCAGAGTTGTTAGACAATTGAACTGCCTACAAACCTTTCTAATAAGAGTAACTGCAACCTCTCTCAGTACGATTTAGGCTAAATGGATAATAAAATACTGTGGTTGTGAATAATATACTCATTGTAAATGTCATGCTCGTAAAATACAGTCATTGTAAATATAAGGACATGATCATAGAGTATTTGTCTTCTGATACTAAGATGTATTGTACTCACCTTCACAAGACTTCCTTTAGATGGAGATAGAGGAGGAACCTTACATCTAATTCCTACATGTCAAAGGTGAAAAATATTAAGAACCTTTAGGGACATGGCACTATGAAAACTAAAATTGGTAATCAGTTTAGGTTCATTTCAGTTTTTAACTGTTTTAAATAACATATTTCATCATTATCCCTTCTTTTTCCTCCCTTCAACAACGCTAATCAAATAAGCCCCTTGCCGTCTCTCAGATTCATGCCCCAATCAGTCACATTATGTAAGTTGTATGTATGTGATTTCAGCACTAACCATTTGATATTGGATAACCAATTGGTGGCTCTTCTCTGCTGAAAAGTTGATCCTGTTTTTCTTTTTTTATTATTAAGAAATTTTCTATTCTTTTCACATACAAACCACAGATCCCCCCTCCTCCCTCTTCCTGCCCCCCAGCCTTCCCCCGCAATCTACCCCCACATTATCACCTCCTCCAAGTCAAGGTCTCCCATGGGGAGTCAGCAGAA